>CAJHZI010000518.1:2090000-2147500 GCA_905160935.1 Enchytraeus crypticus | reverse complement strand
AGATAACAGAGTAATTGCTTAGTTGAATTAGCCAAAGTGTAGCTTATGAAGATCCTTCGGCTGGTGGAGTAGATTCCTGTTTGCATAAATACTATGAATGAAAATGTTACTATAACCATCGCATTTGGAGAAACATGCCCCTCAAACCAAGGAGTTAAATTCCTATTTATCTATATATAAATTATGCATCTTTATTTCACCAAAAGATATGCTAGCAAAACTACATTAAGTACATAATATAAAGTACACTATAGAAAGTGACACTATGTTCAGCGAAACAGGGCGAAGAGATAAAGTGTTCGAAACGAAAAGAGTATGAAACATCACACACATGTACTCGAAAAGCGTGCAATAAACAACTAAATTAAATAAATTAGAGAAAATTATAATCTTTTACTTTTTTCGTTATCGTGAATTTATTTAATATTTTACTAGCTGACCCGGCGAACTTCGTACCGCCTGTCAGTCAATGAATGTCGTATAACCTTATGTGTTGAAAAGAAATTATTATTTTATGAATGCAATGCAATGAATACAAAAAAACTTTAAGTTAGTTTATTATGATCTTAATTTCGATTCCCTCAAACCCCCTGCAATCCCCCTCCCATCGAAGTGTCAAGAACTAATTACAATCACATACTTTTTTATCAATTATGCCCCCCTCTCCTCCCAATCCCCAAATTTTTTTAAAAGCCCCTACCACCCAACCTCCACCTCAACCCCCCACAAATTTTCATTTCTCCTTTCAAAAATAGAACAAAAACTCTTTCCGTAAAAAATCCCCCACCACCAACCCCAAGCCCCCCCAAAAAATACCTCCAAACATGTCAATTTTTTTATTACTTTTTTTTGGAAAACCTATTAACCCCACCCCAACCCCCATGCCCCCCTCTCCTCCTCTCCCATCCAATAGGCCATTATTTTTTAAATATTTTATTGGCTAATATGCAGGGGCTACTGGAGGAGAATTCAAAATATCCAGATGGAATTCTCTACATTTTGATGGTATATATTCATCTGAATTACGTTTGTAAGATTTATAATATTGAATTTTATTGCATTAAAAAAACCAATAAATTCCAGAAATTTTACACGTTTAGTGCCATCTATCGAAAAATTGCAAGTCAGCATATTTTCCTCGTGCGATAGATATATTGCGACTGTGTAAATAAACAAACATTCGCAAGTTCGCGAAGGAGTACTGTATATAAATAAAATAAAAAATATTAAGTAAAATATTTTTTATTTAAATAGTAATATTATCTATTTATCGTGGCAAATATTGTTAATTAAACTGTTGTTGAGACATTGAATCGTATATAATTTATGATTTTAAAGATATTAGTAATTAATTTGTATCAAAAGTACACAAAGTTAATGCCACAATCTTATTGATACTAGAAAATAACATTGTAAGTTAAGAAGTCATTCAGAAACAGAACTCCTTTAAGTGTTGTATCCATGAGTTACTACATAAAAGAACTCAAATGTCGTGAATACACTGAAATACTTTTGAATTTTGTTGAGCATATATTGTTTGATTACAATAACTGTTGAATCATATTTGTTTAAAAGTATTAAATACTAGTTAAATCAATTAAAATCAATTACAACGAGGATATAAGAAATAAGCAGATATATATATATATATATATATATATATATATATATCATGATCATGATCATGATCATCATCTTCCCTTAAATCCCAATTTAACCAGGGTCGGGATATGAATAGACTTTCTCCAGTCCTCCCTGTCCCACACCATATCATTAGTCAATCCCTATCCATTCGTTTATATATATATATTATTACATGTATATATATATATATACATGTATATAGATATATATATATATATATATATATATATATATATATATATATATATATACAGGCTGGGGCAAAAAAATAATCCCCTAGCGAAATCTCAATAACTTTAAGAAAACTCAAAATATCTCTACGAAATTTTCGGAGCTTCCAGGAGAGGAATTTCTGCGTATATCCTGCAAATTTGATGAAACTATTTTCATTAGTTACGAAATTACAGCATTTCTACGAGAAAAGTGCTAAAATCAATTTTAACGAGGCTTTTCGAAATGTCAGTCGTTCCTTTTAAAGAAAATAATGAGCCTGAAAAGGGCCGTTTACATAAGTGGTGGAGTTTAAGCCTGCACTACCTTGTTAGCTGCTCCAATAAATGATGCTTAAAATTCGTTCCTATGTTAAAATTATTCCTAAATTTTGAAGAAAATGTCCGGTACTTTTGTTTAAAAAAGCCTTGTTAAAATTGATTTTAACATTTTTTTCAAAGAAACGCTGTATTTTTGTTACTTCTGAATATATTTTCACCAAATTTGCAGGACAAGTGTAGAAATTTCTCCTCTGGAGGCTCTGAAAATCTTTGTAAAACTATTTTGAGTTTTATCCAAGTTATTAAGACTTTTGGCAAAAAAAGCCTTGTTAAAACTGATTTTGAAATTTTTTCGTAGAAACGCTGTAATATTTTTCCTGCTCAATAGATTTTCATAAAAATTTCAGGATATACGCAGAAATTCCTCTCCTAGACGCTCCGCAAATTTCGTAGAGAAATTGTGAGTTTTCTTAAAGTTCTTGAGATCTCGCTAGGGGATTTCTTTTTCCCCAGTCTGTATATATATATATATATATATATATATATATATATATATATATATATATATATGAAAGCATTCTATATCAGTGCTTGGATATTACATTCTGTAGCGTTCTTAAGTGTTCCGAAGCGTTCTGAAGTGTTCCGAATCGATATAAAGTGCTCCTGAAGGTTTCATTTGCGTTGTGAAGCGATCGGAAGCGTTTTGAAGTATTCTGAAGTGTTCTGAAGCGCCCAAATCAGTGTGACGATATAACGTTCTAAACACGTTCTTCATCAGCATTTGGATATTACATTCTAAACCGTTCTTTTGCGTCCCATAAAACAGAAGAATGGCAGAAAAATCAAACGTACCGAAAACGACTACTTCAACGTCTAGAAGTACGTCCCCTTCGGTCATTATTTTATCAGCGTCTGATGAAAGTACAATGAAATCTCTTCAAGGAACATTAAATCTTTCAGTCCAAAGCCCAGAATCTCACGGTAAAACGACGAAATCTACTACTACGGTGATGTCAACGTCTGAATCATCGTCCATGACAACAGCAGCTACGGATGACCCAGTTCATACAGACAAGGATGTAAGATTGAAAAGCATTATATATATACAAGGATATAGTGAAGTATAGTACAGAGCGAATGAAGAGAGAACTGTGTAAATTTTACATTTGCATCAGTGATGACGAAGTACAAAAAATGTCACGCACAGAGGCATTATATTACGTGATACATTTGAGAAGAGCTTCAGACGATGTAAAGCCAGTCAGTGAAGTCATGAATTTCACACCTCAAATACTTAACCAAGCACAATTCGATATGAAACAGAATTTGGGGAAATCTGAATTGGAACATAAATATTCTTCAGAATCTGAAGAGGAGATCGAACCTGTTAAGCATAAAAAGCATACCAGTAGGTCTTAACTGTCAGACAAAAGGTTGATGGCAATGATGACATTTTTAGAAGTCGAAAATAAGAGAAAGGAGAGAGAAACGTGAAGAAGAAAGACGAAAAGAAGAAAGAGAAGAAAAAGAGAAAAGCTGAAGAGAAAGCTGAGGCTAGATTAAGAGAACCAAATGAAAGAGCTGAAACAAAATTGCGATAAGAAAGAGAAGAATGGAACCAAAGATTTAATGATTTACAACAGAAGGAAAACATTGATTGGATAGAGGAAGAAAATAAAATGAATAGAGAGGTTTCATGGACACGTCATTTTTTGTTTACATTACAAAGCCGCCATTTTGATGCAGAAAACTCTATATGATACACGGCTATATATGTATCTTTAAGTAGTTTTTCATCTTAATTTGGTATAAAATTGTGTCTGGCATATGGACATGGGCTCTTTCTTACAGGTTAATGAACTGGTAATGGACATGATGGTTCCTGAAAGCTTTGTTACACGTAATTTCAGCATTTCTGCTATTTCTGCCAATTAGTGATGGGACAGGCTAATTGGCAGAAATAGCAGAAATTTGGACTCCATGAGTGGAATTAAGGAAAAGGGAACAAAAATCTGTCCGCACGATGTACGTGTTTCTGTTTTATTTTGCACTTATGTATTTAATTAACAATCGAAATATCAGATATTCCTATTGTTGGCAAGCTTTAATGGTTTGATGAAATTAGTAATTGCAAAACTTCTGCCATTTCTGACATTTCCGTAATGCAGATTAAGGTCAAATTTCTCAAAACAGAGTCAAATTATTGGAATATACATAGATCTGTACAAAAAAAATATTGAAAGTTTTGGCCTTTTGCACTAGCCTATAGTTTAAGACTCAAGGTTTGTATTTGAATCCTTTACAGTCTTTGTTTATTGAAGCATTAAACTACGACTAGACTAGTGTTGCAGGTCCTCAAGACTTACTGAACGAGTATAATTAATTTAAGTTAAGTCTTCAACTATAGAATCCAGCTACATAACGAATCTACAAAGTACGGCGTACCGGTAAGATCGGAGCTCATATATTTCATACGTAAGTTCATATAACTTCATGAGGCACATAGGTACACTGTCTGTGTATATTACTAATAAATCGTGTGCATTTTCTCAAATTGCAATTTACGTACATAGAAATTTTATTTGTTATATGCATATATATCTATACATACGTAATGCTAAAAATCAACAAACGCAATCCAATATGGATGCCAATGCCGGCAGGTGTCTAAAAGTGGGCGCGGCTAACAGTTGTGAAAGTCATCTATAGACTACTGTATATGACAAACAAAAAAAGAACAACAAGAAAACTTGAGAAGTCACAGACTACAAGTAGCCTTAAGAAATACAAAAGATACATTATATCGTTTGCCTAAAGATGTCCTACAAATACCAAGTTATTTTACAGACATGGAAAATACATTTCAAACTTATTGAGTTGACGACGATCTTAAAGTACAACTCTTGACTCCATACGTAACTGGAAAATCAAGCTTAGAAACTACATTAATGGAACAAGAGGTTAGAAATGAGTTTGAAAAAGAAAATCTACTATCCTGAAGGAATCAAATTTGACCTCTAACGCATATAGAAACGAGTTTGATACAACTAAGGGATTATCAGGAGCAAACTGTGCTCAGTTTAACACGAGACTCACGACGTACTGGAAGTATTTTACTGAGTCACGTATAAGCAAATATACTTGATGATATCAATAATTTTATTGTTGCATATAGATTAGGAGATAGCCTACGACCTGCAACACGTAATTATAAATATGTCAAGGAACAATACGAATATCTAAAACCAAGTAAGATGGTAGAAATCGTGGATATTTTTGAAGTGTCAAGATAACAGAACAGTAACATTTACGCTGAGGCAATGATGGAGGAAGCTATGAAAGACCTGGAAGAAGGAACAAAAGTAGGAGGAAAATTATTACAAGATGTACGGGGTTTGCAGATGACCAAGAAATGGTAGCGGTAAGAGAGCTTGGACTGCAGAAGGCAATGGAGAGTCTGAATGATACGGTGTTGAAATATGGAATGAAGAGTAACATCAGAAAGACAACAGTTATGAGAGTGGCCCAGGATAGAGGTGCAGTCAATATTATAATAACTGGTGCGAAATTGGAACAGGCAAGGAGTTTCAAATATTGAGGTCATAATACTACTGATTATGGGAAATGTGAGACTGAAATTTGCAGTAGGATTGCACAAGCAAAAGAGGCCTCCGATAATAGGAAAGAACTTTTAACAAAAGTCTCAAGGAGGACATAAAGATAAAGATATTGAAAATCTTGGTTTGGACAACGCCATTATATGGATGTGAAACATGGAGTTTAAGGAAGGAGGATCTCAGGAGACTAGAGGCATTGGAAATGTGGATATGGAGAAGAATGGAAAGGATTAGTAGGACTTAAAAGGTTGCAAATGAGGTAGTTCTGGAGAGAGTTGGTGCAGATTGACAGTTGATAAATGTATGAAGAAATAGGAAGAAGAGTTGGATAGGACACATTCTTAGGGGGGAAGGTCTATTAAAAGAGGTCATAGAAGGTAGAATGGGAGGAAAAAGAGGCAGGGGCAGGCCGAGATTAGGTATGTTAGATGATTTAAAGACCCACTCATATGTGAATGTGAAGAGGAAAGCGGAAGACAGAGAAGAGTGGAGGCTTTATACCATGGACCTGCCAGTAGGCAGTGCTCTAAGAAAGAGATATGCTATATAATTAATATAATAAGTGTATAAGAATATAATAAGTATATTATATTCTTCGAACGTATTCGGAACAGAACTATCGAAATTTCAATTAAAGACAACGCCTAAATCAAGGAAAATAAAAATGTTCTTACACTTTTCATTTTGGTATTTTGTAGACTAATTTAAATTTAAAATTGCGCTAATTAGCCTTGAAAATACGAATGAGTTAAAAAATTGAGTGTCAAATCAGATAAGGCTATAGATCGACCTGCGAATACTTACAGTGCTATTACGCAGAGCTTCTGGTGCTGTCCATTTGATCGGGAACTTTCCACCCGACTGACCACACGAAGCCCTTTGAGCCAGTCCAAAGTCTGACACCTTTAAAATATACTTGTATATAAATAAAGAGGCCTAAGTATATTATATAGCGGCTAATTGCAATAAAAAGTCAAAACTATACAAAACCAGAATGGAACTTACCGCTTCACACAGACAGAGAGTGTCAGTTTATTAGAACTAAAGTAAAAAATATAAGAGAAATCACAGCATACAGACACTATATCAATGAACATAAATGCATCAGATAGTTAAATCTTATCAATCATTCAAACCAAAACCAAATATCTTATTCAATGAATCCGGTGGCCATCAGAGAGGGCATAATATGCTCTATCTCGCTGACCACTACAGGAAAAAAGTATGATTAATGATATTAGTTGTTAAATACTACAAGACTACAGACTATCAAAAAACAGCCAGTATAATAACAAAAATAGCAAAGAGCAAAAATTGCCAACATACTACCAAAGGTAGTAAAATTATCAATTATGAACAAATGAAAAATGAACTTAGCAAACATAGCAAAATGGAAAACTATTCCGCCAAGAATGGACAGGTGACACTGTTACGATTCTATAAGAAATCTTTTATGAGATTGTTTAAATTAAGCATAAGACTTTAAATTAAGAATTTCAACAGGAATAGAGCTCCATATAGAGCAACATTCAAGGATATTTATCAAGTAGTTTGGCATGATTCGTAGGAGAAGGGAGATAACAAGTTACTGAAAGCATGGTATGATACCCACTATTTGATAGGTTTGATCTAATAATATCTCGTGAGATGCGGTAATTAAGAAGGACATGAAAAATAGGGGATTGACTAATGATATGGTGTGGGGCAGAGAGAACTGGAGAAAGTCTATTCGTATCCCGACCCTAGTTAAACTGGGATTTAAGGGAAGATGATGAGGATGATGATGATCTCATCGTATCTCTGATAATCATCTTAGACATCGAGCCTTCAAAGAATATATACCCATACATCAAGTTGGCAGAGAGAAAATTATATAATTTATATATCGGTAGAGTATTGTAATTAGCGTAAAGTAGTTTAGTCTTTCACAGTCTATCATGAAATTGTATAATTCTCAGTGCTCTGTTGTTCGCTATGTGCAGAGGATGTAGGGCTTTCTTCGAGTTTTTGTGCGATGATCTTCCACAACTTGTAGAAGGAATTGTTTTTGCTACTCACATCTCGTAATGGAGCATTTGAAGTGCTGAATGAGGGCTGTACGGCGTCCAGCTACGTCACTCACTATTCTGGGAGATTTACAGATAGCTGACACCTCAAATAATCTTCTTGATTGATCAACTCGCGTGGATCGACTTTCAGAATTGAATCTTATAAATCCAAGTTATGGAACAGGCTAACAGTTTTCTTTTTTTGTTTCGAAATTATGCAGTCGATCTCCTTGTTGATAGCTGGGTAAACAGAGTGATGCGTTTTAGTGGTTCATCGGAGCCTTCTTTATTACTTAAGGCTGCTACCATTGAAAACTTTGAGCCTCTTGCCCAACACTCACACGTCTTTGTCGAAGAAACATAATATTACGAACGTTTCGGATAAATACCATAGATGTCATCCAAAAGGCTTTCTTTACAGCCTCACAGATGACCTTCTGTAGATATGAAGAGAGAGAGAAAGAGAGAGAGAGAGAGAGAAAATATATGAAATGTTCCATGTTTGGGGATTTTGAAATGCCATTGATGCTGAACCTTTATTCCAACATTATTTCAGATATGTAATGCTGAAAGGCAATGTTAAACAGTGGACTTTTAACGCCCGAATTTAGTTTCCTGCCGTACGAAAACTCCTCCTTGCACCCCAATATTAGAGGGAGTAGTATTAACACATAACTCTATTATTTGGTCACACAACTCTCATTCATCCATATTATTAACAAGTGTCAACAGCCTAAGTAAAATAATTAATATTAATAATGATAATAATAATATTTCATTAATACTGAAACTTGGCAAATAAGTCAAGCTAAACAAATGCAGAATATAATGCAAATCTTAAAGTCCGTAGGGAAACTTCTTCTCTCAGTTCCAAATATTCTCACGTCATTGGGCAGACGTTCATTTTCTTACGCAGCACCCACAATCTGGAACTCTTTACCTGCTAATCTTCGCTCTTGTTTTTCTCTTTCAACATTCTCTAGCAAGCTTAAAACTTACCTTTTCCCACCATAGACATAATCAATCTACCCTGACCATTTTTTTGATCACCGGACTGGCTTTCGTTTAGGACCTTGCTTCTCCTCAGCACATTTCTTTCGCAGATTGGTCTGGGTGCATTGATCTATAGTGATATGTGCTGTTGGGGACGTCCCTGACATCATCCCTGGATGAGGAAACGGACGTTAAACCTTTATTATTTATTTATTATTAATAGAGACGAAAGCACTGAGTGAAATTGTTGTATAAAATTAGCAAGAGTTGAAGTTGGATTGGAGTATAAATTAAGAAGCCATAATGTCAGCAGAAATGAAGAAATATTGATTGAGGAGATTTTATGATAATTTTTAATAGTTCTAGAAACAAAGGAGTTAATGATTCCACGCAATTTGCAGAAAAATGCACCGTGATCAGACAATGATAACTCTTGAGACTCCGAAGTCACTAAACTTACATCACGCGTAATTAAAAGATCAAGGATGTGACCAGAGGTATGGGTAGGAGATGAAATATGCTGCTTGAGGCCAAAAGCCTCAAGTGTAGTAGAGAGATGAAGAATAGTGATCAATATCTGAGTCAATGTGTATATTGAAATCACCCATAATGATCAGATCAGACGGTAAAGAGGCAATATCCTCAAGAAGTTAGGACAAGTCAGAAAGGAAGTCAGACTTATCCAAGAAAGAAGGTGAATATACAGTCAAAAAGAGATATGATTTAGAAGCACAAGTAAGCCTACGCAACTAGGGCTCAACAGATGGAAAAGATATGCTTTAGACGAGGGAAGAAGAAAAGGCGGACCTAAAAATAGCAGCAATACCACCGCTACGACCAGAAGAACGACCAATGTGCAAAAATAGAATAACCAGGAGGAGTAAGAGAGTTAAGGACTGAGGGTGAAGTGTCAGAAGGTAACCAAGATTCAGTTAAATAGAGAAGATCACTTGGCTCATCAAGAATGTGCTATTGACTTAATTCAGTTCTGTTTAGATTCTTTGTAATTGTAGTGGCAGATCTGTTGAAATATTTCAGGTAAAATCACGATTGTTTTTAGCATATTCATAGATCTAAAAACAGCCTAATTAATAGGGTTCATGTTCCGAAAATTCTTGGTATACTACTTGATGATAAACTTTCGTTTAAAGATCACATTAATTTTCTAGTCTCAAAGGTGAATAATCTATATGGTATGCTTTACAGACGAAAAAACTTAATCCCCAAGAACTGCCGCAGAGTTCTTTATTTTGCCCTCATTCAATCAAGAATTCAATATGGAAATGAAAGCTTTGGTAAAACGTCTTTAAATCTGTTACGTCCACTCCAAATCTCTTGCAATATAGTTCTAAAGAACCTTGCAAAATCAGCATAAATCCTATAATATTAATCAATTATATATTAACTATGGTACTTTATCAGCTTTATAAGTTGTCTGTCTGTAAAATTGTCTAAAAGTGTCTCAATTATAACGGCGTAATGTCGCTAGCAGTTAGAGATATTTTCAGTACAGTTAAGTCATCCTAATAATGCCAGGCTATCTAACACTAATTATATATAGAAATATTCTAATTCTAATCCTATCTTTTTAAAATCCTATATTTAAGATTGTATTTTTGAATGGAACAAAATCCCAACAGTGATTATGAATCACTCGGTTAAATCGTTTGTAGCCAAATTAAAGAGCTACTTCAGCTCATTGTTACAACAAGTTTTATTGTCATAAACATCAAATTAATTTGTAATAGTACAATATTATGGGATTCAATAAGTGCGTTTCTACTTAGATTATTTTGATTCGTTCCTTCTTAGTTATCGTCTACTAGGCTATCTGGATTATGTATGGAATTTTTATTCACTTTCAATTTTGAACTAATTAAGTGCTACTCTGTGTTTCTCTGTATCTCTCTGTGTTTCTCTGTAGTGATTCTCCGTAGCTCAGATGTATTGGCAGAAGCAATATTCTCTTTTTAAATTCCTGTTGCTACTATTTCAAACTTTATCAATTGTTATTTCTTCTACTTGCATTGCATGTTTATTCCGTTCGCCTAGTTATTTTTCAATTTGTATGACTAAGGGGTGGTCAACTACATAAGTTACTAGTGGCCTCTTTGACGGCCTTGTTTGTGTACACCACTGTATATTTTGAGTGTATTGAAATAAATAAATATAGCTCTCTCTCTCTCTCGCTCTCTTATTTAGTTTGATGCAAGGATCCTTGGATTTAATAAAACTTTCATCGTCAATTTTAGGAGGATGGAATAGTATATACGACAATTTGGTGCAATTTACTGTTAATCGATTGTATTTGAACCAGAGGCTTATTTTATAGCAGGCTAAATTATACATATACATATAATATATATATATAATATATATATATATATATATATATATATATATATATATATATATATATATATATATATATATATATAATAGATTCATCGTTAACTTCGAAGAGACCCACCATAAGCAATATTCATCAATAGTTCCTTCATTTTTTTATCGAAACTGATCACCAAAAATATAGATAGTAAGTCAGCATATTCTGTATAAAATAGAATTCTAATATGATTTTGTAATTTGCGATATCAAAATCCGTTTGATGCTGGCGAAATTCCAATACTGACAATTTCTAACTGCTTTATCAAATATCGAAACTTTCAAAATGAGCATATGGAAGTATATTGATGTGTAGGCCTATATGCTTTCTAGCTCAATGGATTTTTTATTGAAATCTTACACTGTTAAAAATTTTCATTTGGGCTTAGAGTTATCACTTTTTGGATCACTCGATTCTCATTATTGCAAAATAGAGTTATTTCAGAGATATTATCAAACAGAGATGGCTTCTACCTTGGCTTCCCCACATTCATGAACGAGTACATTACGAGCAGCTAAATCTCTATGTATTACTTTCATTTCCTCCAAGTAAGCCATACCACTGCAAGTGTTACTGCAAAAAACAACAACAAATAATTAACATTAACATACAGTACGGTTCTCGTTAAAGGACACGGTCGAGTCTTTCGTTACTTACGCCGTACTATAATTTACAAAATTAACAAATATTCCTCGAGTTGGTTGGGACAATTGAGAATTGAATCTACCTACAACTGCACATGTTCATAAGAGGCGATTGTAGCAGATATGATAGTGAAGAGGTTTATAGCCACGTGGTGATGATTTCTGTGTTTAGATCAATTGGTCGCTCATCCTCCAGATTTGCAGAGTTCTAGTCGCTACACCGATTTTAGCCACCAGGCTACTTGACCGTCACTGTCTATTCCGCGATACTGTGGCATTTAGCGTAGAGTGGCGCTTTATACATATACTTATTATTATTATTACTATAATAATAATAATAATAATAACATCGTGACAATTTCTCGCGACCTCGAGTAGCCGGGCGGCGATTCAGCGCGTATTGCTTGAATCGTTTTTATCAAACCGCAGGTTCTTTACACCGGGGTAAAAAAAATTATTATTATTATAATTATTACTGCGGAGCGAATCTCACAAGATTCTGACCGTTGTTGCGACCGGAATAGCGCCTAACGATAGCGCGCCTGGGAACAGATTCAGGCGCGAATGCCACATTATTCACGCTGGTCGTGGGCGCGTGACTACATAACTAGAATCACACCTCAGTGCCGTCAAGTGGGTTGGGTTTTTGACTGTCCAAAAGCTGTTTTGGACATACGATCAGTTTAAACCGGTTTAAACCGTCCCACACTGTGTAAAACTGTCTTAAACATAATATGACGTATATACTAAGAGAAATTGCTAACAAGCATCATATAGGCCTAAGCCTAAATACTAATTAAACCAACTGATTTATTTACCTGATAAGTCATTCACAAATTACGTGCAGGAAAAAAGAATGCATAATGCAATAGAAATATCTTAAAGTTATAAAATCTTAAAATCTGTACTTCCATATACATTTCTGAAATTATATAGGCTACACACATGTTACACCCAGTAAATAACATTAATCTAACTATGCAAATTATCACTTCTAGCATACTACCAAATCGCCATTAGGGCTCCTATTCCTTTAGAAAACATAATGATTAAACTAAAAGAGTACAATTTGTTAATGAAACAGGCAACTAGATAGAGTTACACGAAATGATATGAATTATAACGTTTGAACTAAAAATTATTGCTTATTACAAAAGACACAATTTCATAAGACAATTTCTCGTGAATTAGTTTCAAGTACATGTAGATAGGCCTACTAGTCCACAATTAACAATTTCAATAGCAACAGCTATTTGAGAACTATGAAGATCTAAAAATAAAATAGCATCAAATATAGAAGTACTAACTTATAATACTAATAAAAATAATAACCATAATAAAAGTTTAACTTCCGTTTTCTCATACAACGATATGTTGGGGACGACCTCCATCACTACAAATCGATTCACTCCAATTGATCTTAAAAATATGTGCTGAATAGAAAGAAAAAGATCTTAAACGGTGCCGGTCTGGTGATCAAAAAGCAGCTAATAATACTGAAGGTTTAACATCCACTTCCTCATACAAGGTGGAAACGTTTCACATACATACACTTACACAAACATACACTATTATAACTATAATAATAACAATAGAGGTTTAAAGTCCGTTTCCTCATCCAGGGATGATGTCAGGGACGTCCCCACAGCACACATCACTAAAGATCAATTCACCCAGACCAATCCGCAAAAGAAATGTGCTGAGAAGTAAGGTCCTAAACCAGTCCGGTGATCAAAAATGGTCAGGGTAGATTATGTTTCTGGTGGGAAAAGGTAAGTCTTAAGCTTGCTAGAGAAAGTTGAAAGAGAAAAACAAGATCGAAGTTTAGCAGGTAAAGAGTTCCAGATTATGGGTGCTGCGTAAGAAAATGAAGATGAACCTCTGCCCAATGATGTGGGAATATTTGGAAGAAGAGACGATTGACATCGGTGGAACGAAGTGCACGTGAGGAACGATAGGGAAGAAAAATTTCGGATAAGAACGCTTGCCAAATCGCAGAGTTTTTAAAGTTAATAGAGCTATATTATATTATTTGCGTTGATTAACAGAGAGCCAGTGAAGACTGCGAAGTAGAGCAAGGAGCGAAAGTGAAGTCGAGAGGACTTGCAAACAGCACGTGTAAGAGAGTTTTAGACGTGCTGCAAACGATTGAGAGAAGAAGGCAACCAATGTAATAATGAATGACAGTAGTCAAGCTTGGAATGAAATATAGATTTAGTAAGGATAGTGGCTGAATTTCTTGTAATAGATGGACGTATTTGCATAATCTGACTAATTTGAAAGAAAGAAGCGCAACAAACAGAACAGACATGGGATTTAAAGTCAATGTTTTCATCAAATATGACTCCAAGGTTTTTGGCAGATCGACAAGGCGAAAGAGCAAGATTTTTGAAAATTTACGGAGTTTTAGTAATTTCACTTCTTTGCAAAGGAGTGCCAATTAAAAGGTATTCAGTTTTGGAGAGATTAACAGCAAGACGTTTAGCACAAAACCAGGAATAAACCTGGTCTAGAATGGATGAGAGAAGAGTTAGTTTCTGATCGGAATCATGATTAGAAAGAAAAGGATATATATAGCTGTGTGTCGTCTGCATTGAAGTGAAAATGTATGGAATTTATTCATATATACTTTAGCTGTGTAATTCAATAACTACAAAATGATACATTATTATTAATATGTTATTTAATAGCTGTTTAATTTGCCTTTTGCTTTTTGAAGTAATTTTATAGTGATATTAATCATATTTTCCTATCTTAAATTACTAGCCTAAAAATTTTATATTTAATATCTTTATGAAACTTTTCTACCTAAAATATAATTGTAAGCATTATATGGCAATTTTTGATTACTTTCTGTCAGTAGGATTTAATCTCTAAAAATAGTTAATTATATTAATCTGGCCGTTAGATTTAAAAGTTATAATTGGGGAAAGAAAAGGAGGAATATCCCCGGCTTCGGGGAAAGAAAGAAGAAGAGAAAGGAAGAAGGTTGTTAACGAGCCACCAGCGGATTAGGACTAGCCTAAACCAGAAAGAAAGAAAGGATTCTCCGTAGTCAGCGATAGAGTATCGTGCTAATAACGAAGTCACAGGCTGGGAATTCGAACCCGTCTAAAAACTAGGAGGAGTTGGAGTGAGGAGCCTACTAATGCATATACTAACATATGTATAAGACGAGACCAATTAACAACTAAAAGTATATTAAAGAAACAGTTCAAATAATATAATAGTAATAAGCGCCGTAATCAGTTCTATGAAATGTACCTAATAAGAAACTCCATAAAATATACTCACTAGAAATACTGCTAATACATTAAGTTACCTTCACAAGTCGGAACAAGAGCCAAGACCAAATCGCAGAGACGAACAACTAAGAACTAAGTCTGAGACTGACGATCTAAAGAGTAATTAACTAAAGAGTGACTGAGCGAGATCTAACTAAAGAACAAGGAAGCAGGTCCTTAAATAGACAAAAGAAGGAGAGAGAGATACTAAGAGAAAGATAAGGAGATAGAACAAGAAGAGATATGCACAGAAGTAAAGAAACAGATACACGAGCTATAAGAAACTAATAGTCAATAATAAGGATGCAAGATAGAACAAAGGTCGACATTCAAACATGGAATAGAGAGACAGAGAGAAAGAGAGAGAGAGAGAGAAGAGAGAGAGAATGGAATAACAGAATAACGACTAATCAGCTAATTATGGGACAGAAGGCAAGGGTTAGAGAAGAGATATCGGTGACGATACGATTTCACTACTTTATTAGCATTTAAGTTAAAATTGAAAGTTGCTTTCAAATTTTACATTCTACTCTAACAAAATTGTGAAACAAATTTTCATTCAAAATTTGCATTCAAAAGTTTTAAAAACTGAAAACTTCAAGGTATTGTTACCAATTTACGTAGCCATATTAACAAACAAATTTGTTGATGACCTTTTAGATGTGTCCAAAACCGGTTTTGAACGAGACGGTTAAAACCGGTTTAAACCCCTGGTTTAAACCCATGTTGTCCAAAATTTGCAAACCCTGCCGTCAAGTCTCTAGTGATTTATCACTTTGGCCTCAGTAGGTCTAGCAATTGCTGAGTACTCTACGTGATGCTGACTAAATTTGATTAAAGGACTAATATATTTGTATATACACTACATATATATTAAATATTATCATACATTATCATACAATATTATACACGTACAGGGTGGTCCAGAATAAATGAAACTACTTTGAAGGCTAATAACTTTGACAATTTTTATCCAAACGTCTTACTTGATACAATAAATTAAAAACAATTCTCTTTTCTAATCACTTACTAAATATCTAAGTGATACTACTACACATATTTGAGAAATTAACATTAGTCGCCGATATGTAATTTTCAATGAAATTGCGTGAAAACTGAAGATATGAAAATAAAGAATTTAACATTATGTGCATTATGCCTCAACTATTTCAGAATGCGCATTGCAGTTTCTATCCATGTCCTAAATGAATTGAGAATTAATTTAACTAATGTTCAATGGTGTCCACCATGTGCCCGAATAACTATATTCACCCGCTTGGACCACTGACCAATTTTCCGAATCCACGAGTGCCTGACTGATCTCTGGGTCCAGCGGAGAACATTGACTTGTTTCAAATGTTCAACGTCGTGTATCGGTTCAAGATAGACTAATTGCTGAAGACAATAGTAAACAATCGAATAGTTAATCGGGTTCAATTCAGGGGGAGGGCTGTTACGTGGCCAGTTCTACGGTTCAATAAACTCTGGCAGGTTTACTTTCATACAGGCGATCATACGACATGAATATTACATATCGGCGATTAATGGCACTTTCGCAAACATTTGTGAGAATATCTCCTAGATATTTACCAAATTAATAGAAAGGAAAATTGTCTTTAATTTAATTTAATGTATCAAGTAAGACGTTTGGATAAAACTTGTCAACGTTATATTATATATATATATATTTATCTATATATATATATATATATATATATATATCTTCTTATATATTATATATATATATAAATATATATATATATATATATATATATATATATATATAATATATTAAATATATATATACATATATATATAAATTTTTCACGTTTCAAATTTGAAACTAATAGTTTCTTTGAGTCCAGCCAATTCTTTTCCTTTCTTTTCCATATCCACATTTCCAACGCCTCTAGTTTCCTGATATTTTCTTTCCTTGATGTCCAAGTTTCACATTCATATAATTGCGCGGTCCATACCAAGGTTTTCGCTATATTTAACTTAGTGTCCCTCGCTAGGCTTTTTGTTAATAGTTCTTTCCTATTATCGAAAACTTCTTTTGCTTGTGCAATCCTATTATATATTGCAGTCTCACATTTCCCATCATCTGTTACAGTATGACCTAAATATTTGTAACTCCTAGCATATTCCAATTTCGTAACATTTATTATAATATTGACTTCACCTCTATTCTGGGATACTCTCATCACTTTTGCCTCCTTGATGTTAATCTTAATTTCATATTTCAATGCCATATCATTCAGACTATCCATTATCTTCTGTAGACCAGTCTCGCTTTCCCATTCCATTCCTTTGTAACGCTACCACTCATTTGTATCTTTATCTGTTATTAATATTAAAATTTGTGTCGAAACCAGCCGTACCTGAATATATGCTGTTAGATACTGTAAGACATGTAAATACAAAAACTAATTTATATGTGAGGCCTATTGTTCTTATTATCTTTATATAACGTCAAACATTCTCCATATCTTAATAAAGCCTTTGAAAAATAGCTGAAAAGAAAAGTGTTTTTTCTCCTGAAGCTGGCGTAGGAGAAAGGAACTTCAAGAGATCGGTTCGGTTCGGTTTGGACGAAGCCAGGGTTCGGTTCGGGTTCGGCCAGAGTCTGGGTTCGGTTCAGGTTGGGTCAGAGTCAGGGTTCGGTTCGGTCAAAATTCCAGATTTTAGGGTTCGGTTCGATTCCCATCTCTAGTTAGTAGTAGCTACTAAGAATAACAAATACTTTTACTAATTGATATTGTCTTCTATGCTACAGAATATTGTAGAACCAATGGTAACCATACATAGTAATTACTGCCAATAATTAAAAGGTACATATACAAATATCGAAAACATAGTTAAATACAGCTAAAGCAAAAGATACTTATGATAGCAAAAACCTAAGTGATGTAAATCCATATTGAGCTATTATATAATACTAAAACTAATTGAAAAAGAAATAGAGTTATGTATATTGTCGGATATATTGCTCCGTAGCTTAGGGCCACATACATTCTAGCTCCTCATATGCAGATTAGTAAGCGAATAGAGAATTAAATATTCATTTATTGATCTTCTACTCGAACGCGGATCAGTATGTGTGGGTTCAAATCCTGGGCTCGTCCGTAACTGATTTCCCTTTCGAGTGAAGAAACTGAAGTTAACCTAGCTTTAACAGTTTTAAAACTATATGAACTATCAACTATAAAACTATTCACCGTTAACAATTAGTTTATAATGCAGACAGACTGTTAGGGGGAGCTCCCTAAGACGACCATTTCGTATAGAAATGAGAGAGTTCAATCACTAGTGTGCTAATATTGACCGATGGCCTTCTTGAAAATTATTTAAATAAAGAAGTTGATTATTTTAGTTTTAATTTAAAGTTATTGTTAGAATTAGATTTTGGGTATGTTCGTTGCACTTTTAAAGTTATATTCGCAACAGCGTTAGTAGAATATTATGAAGTATTTAGTCTAATCATAATTTCAGTAAAAATTTCATTAAGTTAGCTTAAATTTGATAGCATATTTAACAGAGTTGAGTTGGTCTACATTTCTCTTCTCTTAGTTCACTGCCAACTGGCAGGTCCATGGTATATAACGCCTCCACTCTTCTCTGTCTTCCACCTTCCTCTTCATTTCCACATACGAGTGGGTCTTTAAAACATCTAACATACCTAATCTCGGCCTGCCCCTGCCTCTTTTTCCTTCCATTCTACCTTCTATGACCTCTTTTAATAGACCTTCCCCCCCTTCCAATGTGTCCCATCCAACTCTTCTTCCTATTTCTTAATACATTTATCAACTGTCTATCTGTGCCAGTTCTCTCTAGAACTTCCTCATTTGTAACCTTTGAGTCCAGCTTATCCTCTCCGTTCTTCTCCAAATCCATATTTCCAACACCTCCAGTTTCCTAATATCTTCCTTCCTTAAGGTCCATGTCTCAATCCATACAATAGCGTGGTCAAAACCAAAGTTTTCACTATCTTCGTGTCTTTCTTCAGACTTTTTGTTAATAGTTCTTTTCTATTACCAAAGGCCGCTTTTGCTTGTGCAATCCTATTGCATATTTCAGTTTCACATATCCCGTCATCGGTTATAGTATGACCCAAATATTTGAAACTCCTTACCTGTTCCAATTTCGTACCATTTATTGTGATATTAACATCACCTTTATTATTGGACACCTCTCATAACCTTCGTCTTTTTTATATTAATCTTCATGCCATATCTCAATGCCGTATCATTCAGCCTATCCATTATCTTCTGCAGTACAATCTCGCTGCCCGCTTCCATTCCTTGGTCATCTGCAAATCGTACATCTTGTAACTATTTCCCTCCTACTTTCATTCCTTCTTCCATGTCTTCCATGGCTTCCTCCATCATTGCCTCAGCGTAAATGTTAAACAGCACGGCGAAATGCTACAACCTTGTCTTACTCCACGTCCTATTTCACCTTCATCTCAGTATTCTTGTTGGATTTTGATTACTGCTCTTTGATTCATGTACAAGTTCAAAATTAGTTTTCTATCTCTCCAGTCAATGCCTATTCTTTTTAAGATATTCATTATCGTTATCCAATCAATCCTGTCTAAGGCCTTCTCGAGGTCTACAAAGCATACAAAAACGTCATTTCCATATTCGAAGCTTTTTTCGCAAAGAACCCGCATTACCCCTATTGCTTCTCTTGTGCCGCATCTTTTCCTAAAACCAAATTGTGTCTTGCTCAGTTTCATCTCTGCTTTCGACTGCATACATTTCCTCTTTCATTATATCGGGGCCGCTTTTATCCTTTTCAATGATGTTTTCTTTTATTTTAAAATCATCTTGAACTGGTTTCCCAGCCTTATCATACGATTCCTCTACATATTCTATTCTCTCCATCTTTCTTTTACTTCTTCCAGCTCTGTCTTCAATTCACATTTAATAGTTCATTAATAGGTCTACATTTAATAGTTATTAAAAAGCTATATACCTGTGCAGTTCCTAAGTCGCCCTTGGCCAAACCTGGATTTACCAGCAATAATGAAATCTTGTGATTCGCATTTAATTCATGTGTCCCCATAAATCATAATAAAAGTATATGATGTATTTGGCATGTATATGCAGATTCAAATCAGTATTTCAATTTTTAGTACTTTAATTTCTTAAATTTTAGTACTTAAATTACACTATTCTTTGGACAGTCTATTCGTATCCCGATTCTAGTTACAATGTGATGCAAGGGAAGATGATGATAATGACTTACAGTACACTATTCTATTAAATGATAACCATTTCATTTGTAATGCAAAAGATATCATAATTTATATTTACTTTTTGGTCCTATCGTTTTATTCCTGTACGACGCCTAGGAGTGGGCATCTTGAGCACGCTGTTCTTAAGATACCCATTTTTTATCTGTTTCATTTTTTCACCTTAATTATTTAAGCTAGTATGGCTTGAACAGACTAAGTTTAATAAGGCAAATAATAGGTGTATGTGTACCTTCAATTTTATGCATATCAGACTAATAATGATTGTGCTAGGGGAGTTTTTTCCTGAGACTGGGCGTCTTGGGGCGCTCCCCAATGTTTAAATCTAAATGCAAATAACACGGTAGAGTAAAAACTGAAATCTGACAATTTTAGCATAGATAGATTTACAAATTAAAGAAGTATGCGATAAATAATCGGATTTATTTATAATTCTAACGGCTCGTTTCGTGTCACTAAAAGTTTCAAAATCTCTATTTGCTCATAGGCGGGTAAAATCAGCGGACCAGTCGGTGTAGGGTTCAAATCCAGTGCTCTCTCCGACACAAATGCTATCGACTAGGAAAATGACGTTAAAGTGGCATTTAGCTTTACAAAATACCTACAGAGATATACCGCTAGATTAAAAAGAACAACCCCCTACAAAGTAATTCAGATACTCAAAGAAATTGCAGTAATTCACATTATTACTGGTGTGAAAATATAATGTTTATAAATAATTCTAATTAAAGATCGCGCATCATTATGAGTGATCATCATGAGTGATAGCATGAAGACAAGTGATCTACAGTTTGGTTTTAAGAATAGTTTTGGGTGTAGAAATGCATTTTTTTGTTTAATTATATTATTGAATATTTTTATTCACATGGAATTAATGTTTACCCAGCCTCGAAAGATGCCACAAAGGCATTTGATAGAGTTAATCATTATAAGCTTTTTGTTACTTTATATAGAAAGGTTTACCAAACATCTTTGTTGAGATAATTAAAAACTGGTATACAAAATTAAATGCCACTGTTAAATGGGGTAATACATTTTATGGCAATTAAATCTGGCATTAAATTAATTTTGACATTAAAAGTGGTGTAAGACAAGGAGGTACACTTTCTCCCATCCCTTTTAATTTGTATGTTGACAAAGTATTATTATTATTATTATATTAAAAAGTATGATGAAACTTCAATTAGGATGTTGTGCCTTCAATAAATATATCGGGTTTATTATATACGCTGATGATCTTCTGTTCTTATCTGCATCCGGGAGAGATCTGCAGAAATATTATATATTTGTTGGGATATTACGAAGGAGTTAGATATAATTTTTAATCCCACTAATCAAAATGCCTATCTGTAGTACCTGATCAGAATATTAAACCTGCTAATATGTTATTGGTACAAATGAACTACTTTGGACTAATAAAAAATTTGAAAGTTGTTTTTCAATCAGGTAAGTCTCTTGATGTAGATCTGTCTGAATGCGGAAAGAAATTTTTACGGCTGTAAACAATATATTGATAAATAAATGGAAAAGTCTCAAATAGGGGATTGGCTGATGGTGTGGTGTAGGACAGAGAGGATTTGAGACAGTCTATTTGTATCCCGACCCTGGTTAAACTGTGATTCAATGGAGGATGATGATGATGATGATGAAGCAATATATTGATAAAACGAGATACTGCAATGAAATAGTTAGAATACAGTTGCCAGAGAGGCACTGTTTGCCAATATTGATGTATGGTGTTGAATCAATGATGTTAAATAAATAGCAATTAAAATTATTTAATACTTAGTGAAATTCTGTCTATCTAACTCATTTAGCTATAAGAAATGGGAGTCAGTTAAAGAACTCGTATATTGCTCAGGAAGATTTGACTTGGTAAAAATTGTGCAATTACGTAGTATTATCTTTATTAAGGACAGTTTAAGTGACTATCGTAAGAGATATCGTGATCATCTGCATAATATAGGCTAATGTTAGAATTTTCAAATTTATCGTACTGTCAGGGTAGGTGAAAAATCCGATTTTTTTACCTTGAAAAAAATCAGATAATTTTTTTGATTATAATCGTGATTTTTTGATTATAACCAACTTTTATGATTTTTTTCTTAAATGAATGATAAGATGACCAATTATCTATAAACGTTGCTTAATATTTCATTACTTGTTATAAATCAATTACACATAGAAAGTTTATGACCACTAGCTATTTGCATACAGAATAAATTGAAAAGACAATAAAAAGACAATAGGTATATGAAGAACGGATTTACAATGTAAAACTTAACAAACTAAAGGTAAAAATTAAGTCTTATCCTACTGGGCTCCTAATAATTTCCCATTTAGACTAGTTTGGTAACTAATTCAAAATTAGCTATTCTTAGGTTATTAGGTTAGATACTGACAAAAATGTCTGGTTATTACTAACAATGTTTGGATTACAATGTTTTGTAAGAAGTTTTATTTTCCTTTGTTGAGCGCAAGGTACATAAATGCTAATTTCCCAGCTTTTTCAGCACCTAGCGAAGTGTACCATAGGTCAGCTTTAATGTACTAAAGAGCCTCTCTAATCCAGCTGACGATGCAGAACATGTAAAAAGCTGCTCTGCAAATAGTGTTATTCTTTAACTGGTTGATTTAAGTTAATTTTAATTGAACTTATTTAACATTTTTTATAAGGCGAATTCTTGAAAATTAAAAAAAACACTAAAATTAAAAAAATCAAAAAGCAGCGATTTTTTTAATTTGTATTCATTTAAAAAATCAAAAAATCGCGATTTTGTAATGATTATAATCAACTGATTATAATCATGCCAACCCTGCGTACTGTGCAATTTTATGTTTGCAAAGTTGTTGTAAACTCGAATGGTCGATTTCATCTATCAAGAGTGCTATTGTTAATAACTTTGCTTTTGCAAGAGTAGTGGATTATCGCAAATCTACAGTATCGTAGCTGAGTAACTGACGTTTATTAGTTAAATTGTTTTATTTCTGCACCATGATGTTTGCTTATTGTGTTCACCTATTCTTCTTGTTTATTTCTATCTTTGTATATGTGGATAGTTTCCATGAAATAAATACATAAAAGTAAAAGCTGGTAAGGCTAAGGTTAACGCCAATTTCCTTACTCGAAAGCAATGTCAGTTAAGGGTGAGCCCAGGATTTGAATCCTGCACCATGATTTGAAACCCGCACATACTGATCCGCGGTCGAGTATCTTACCGAAGTCGCAACTGGTTCCAGCCAGTACCAATGTGATGAATATCCCTTCCTTAGGTATGATAACAGTAAGCAACTAGACCCTACAAATGTATGCGAACAATGCACATGATATAATATATTATAATATACCTGTATTAAAAAAAGACTTTATCAAGAATCCTACAAACCATGCAAAGTTGATCAGATCTCTGTCAGTGACGATTGCTCGTCCTCGCGTACGCAGGTAATCAACCAGGCTACCCTTCGCCATGAATTCTGTCACAAGGTACATGGACCCAGAATGAAGAGAATTGAGGCGATCGGGCAGCACCACACCGAGCAGTTTCACAAGATTTGGATGGGATAAAGATCTGTAACAGTTCACATGATTAAAATCAATATTTCGCTCAAAAAGTACTAACTATAACTTGGGAGTTCACCTCCCAAGTTATAGTCAGATTTGGGGTTACAAACTGTCAACATCGGAATAAAAACAGGCTGATCCAAAAAAGCCTTAGGGCATCCTGCACCAATCATCATTGTTTACCAATCACCAGCTACTGGCTTTCCTTAACAGTAATGGTTTTTTAATTCTAAACAATATGTCTTTCATCCCAAGAAATCGACCAACATTCAAATCTTAAGGTAAACTCAAATGACATGTATGATAAGTTAAGTGGTGGAAATCAAGTTGATAGTAGTTACTTTGGTTTGGACCAAGCTATTGTATGGATGTGAAACATGAACCTTAAAGAAGGAATATATTAGGAAACTGGAGGCATTGGAAATGTGGATTTGGAGAAGAATGGAGAGGATTAACTGGACTCAAAAGGTTACAAATGAGGAAGTTCTAGAGAGTTGGTGCATTTAGACAGTTGCTAAATGTATTAAGAAGTAGGAAGAAGACTTAGACAGGACACATTCTAAGGGGGGAAAGTCTATTAAGAGAGGTCTTAGAAGGTAGAATGGAAGGAAAAAGAGGCAGGGACAGGCCGATATTAGGTATGTTAGAAGATTTAAAGACCCACTCATATGTGGAAATGAAGAGGAAGGCGGAAGACAGAGAAGAGTGAAGGCGTATATACCATGGACCTGCCAGTAGGCAGTGATAAGTGAAGTGAGTTATTACTTAAGACTGTTCAAAAGAATTTGATAGCAAAGAGGACACTAAAATTACCTTATAAATTAAAGTACTACGGTATCAAAGGCAACCTTCTGAATTTATAGTAACGACATCAGCGCTGCTTGCCTGACGATGCCAAATAGACCTAGATATTAAAAGTAATACTAACTGCTTTCTATTGCAAAATATTGTAAATGATATGTATCTCTGATCCAAAAGATGGCAATATAGAATTGGCTACCAATAAACGCCAGGTTATATCCTTTGTACACCTCTTATTGACCACATATATTATAATAATGGGGATAGTCTGGTGAGAGTAAATAAGGTACTAGATCTAGGGGGGGGGGGTTAAGGTTACCTCTAACTTATCTTTCTGAAATCGTGTGAAAAGCATCTGGTAATAGAGCTAGACAAAAATCTGCCATCATCCCAAGTTGCTTTAAATCTAGAAATAAAACTTTATTGTTGAAGTTAAGGCTTTTACTACGTTATGTCTAACTCATTCTAGAATACTGCTAGAGCATTTGCTGTCCATGCAAAAATCTGGAAATCTATCTCTTAGAGTCTGTTCAAATGCGCTTCACCAAAGGATTTTATGGTTTTAAAGATCTCTCCTACTCTCACAGGCTAGAAATTCTTCGCGCTGAAACTCTTGAACGTAGCAGACTTAAAACTGATGTATTCTATTATTACTAAATATTAAACAAACTTGTTGACCTTACAGCCGCTGAATTCTTTATGTTAAAATCTGGAGTGACTGGTAGTAATGGAGATTCTCTGTACGTGACTAACTTTCTTAACAACAGGGAGAGGTATATTCTTCCGCACGGGTGTATTAATTTATGACATATGTTGCTGATAGACACGGTTGAGTCTATCTAGATTGATCTGTCTAAATCTGACCTAACCGCAAATTGATTTGAGTACATTTTTACGAATTTGCGAACCAAGTATAGCCTACCTATATATTAATTTACACGATCGCATTTAAGCAATGATTATTTTACAATTATGCTTTTATTCTATTTTGTAACACATAGTTTGCATTTAATTAGTTGATACTTAAATGGATAACGATGATGAATATCCTAAAGAGAATAGGAATTGATTGGAGAGATACAAGACTAATTTTGAACTTGTACATGAATCAAAGAGCAGTAATCAAAATCCAACAAGAATACTCAAAAGAAGGTGAAATAGGAGGTGGAGTAAGACAAGGATGTAGCATTTCGCCGCAGATGTTTAACATTTACGCTGAGGCTCTGATGGAGGAAGCCATGGAAGACATGGAAGAAGGAATAGGAGGGAAATTGTTACAAGATGTACGATTTGAAGATGACCAAGGAATGGTAGCGGGCAGCGAGATTGGACTGCAGAAGATAATGGATTTCCTCATCATATTCAGCTCTTAGGAAAAACTACGGTTCAATACTAGCGAAACACAACCACTACACAGAACTCTCGAGGTCAGCGGCATCAGCAAATCCACGTCGTAGCTGACTTCGTAAGCGATAGCTGAAGGTTTGTACAGCGACAAATTCCCTATTGATGATGTAGAACATCGAGGTGATGCAATGTCATCGATGTTGAAGGAGCCCTTCAGTTTAGGATACTAAACTAAATAGATAGTTTAGGGACTTCAGGCGACAACGCGCGACGTTTGAAACTTGTTTGTGACCTGTCAACTAAGAGACAAATTTCAGGAGAACGCGGACGAACAGTACTACCATTAAATCATATAACTTTCTTCTTCAACCCCGCCACCCAACTCACTCTATTAGCAATCTGATGATTGCGGGAAGCAGAACAATGCAAAGGTTTACCGGGTGTTTCGAGAGTAGAGCCGGTGAACCCGGACAGCTCCTTAACATATGAGATCCCAGGGATGTAGGGTAGATTTATGAGGGAACTGATGGCCACCGAGTTACGATACTCTAAAAGAAAATTGCGATCATACATAAGGATCTTACTTGATTCAGACGATTTTATTCTTGAAAATGATGATTTTTTACCGATGAGTTCTCTAGGATATTTCCCTCACGCTCTTCATCTGTCTTAGGGTCTGAGACTATAAAGTTCATTGCCTTTTCAGGCTTCTGTTTTCTCTTGTCATGAGTCTCGTAAACCTCGTTAACTTTAGATTCCGGATGTGGTTTACGCATTCCTTAGTTGCCGACTGGATGAATTGTCCATATCTCCACACATTGCTTTAGCTTTAACGATGGTCAGGTCAAGAACAGATCTGCGAGATCCTCGTCTGCTTCTCTTTGTATCAGTAGCAGCTGAGTTAAAGATATCCATGATATCTGCTACGACATCGTTTCTTTATTTCTCATTCAAACCTACCATTTCTAAATCATACGATGACTCATCATCAGAGATCGAGGAAAGCAGTGGATGGGCTCCATTGACAGGTTTAGAAGTTCCAAGTGGCGCTGTCAAAGGATTAAACAAACGAGAGCTTGAAATGGAATCGAAATCTGAAGGCATGGCTCCGTCAGGTGCATCAGCTAGATTTGTGGTCATAACAGGCTATTAACAGCTATAGCAATCGAGACAGGTAAACCATGAGAGGCAGTAGGGTTCACATTATCCTCATAGGCAGGATCATCAGAATGGGAAAACGATCCTCTAACGCAGACAGCATTAAAGCGCTGAAGAGCCATTGAGATTATTCGCCTCAAGAAAGAGGTTTCACGTTTATCATCGGTAATATCTGAAACTTTTCTACCTAATATGATAAACTCTGAGGCAGCTTCATTCATTGAGCCAAATGTTTCAATTGCTATTGGCATGAAGTCGTAGACTGAAGGCAAATCCCTATATTTCTCGAGTTTCCTTCTGGCAGCCAGTTCGGCTGCTCCGCCAGCTGAAGATGACGTTACGTGAAGGTAAGAATTGGCTAGGGTATCAGAGACTGTTACATCCAATGCTAAGCACTTACCCTTTTGCCACGGTATGAGCGTAAGGCCATCCGGACGCTTTCCATCAGACCGAAAGAGACCCGGAGATGTTGGCTTTGGTAAGAGCACGCCAAATGATGTCGTTAAGATTGTCATGTGGACTAATCCTACCTGCACTCCTCTTGCACGTTAGACTGTAGATGCCTCTTGAATCTACTATGGAACCACATGGACAAGTGTGTGGCTCACATAGCCGAGCACCAAGTCTGAATCCAATAGCAACTCTAACGGACTCGTCATCCAAATGAAGGCCGAGATAGGGAAGGCGTGTAATCAGTCACTGCTTCGTGGGCAAGAAACAGCCAGGAGCCTTGCTATATCAGATGCGTCAGATTTTGAATTTAAAATCTGCTTAAAGCATTTTTCAATAGCTGCTGCATCCCAGAATTGTTGTATTTTATCTTGATCTCCAGTTGGAGCTACAGCGTTATACCGATCAGATCATAATGAAAGAGCAAGATCAAAGTTGACATCATGATAGGATGAGAAGTGACCTAGAATGGAGTCCTGCAGTGACCTGGTCGAAATGTATGAACATACGAATGCTGAGTGCGCAACATGTGATGTTTGTCTAATACCTAACACACCTTTCTTAACTGGTAGAGTAGCCTGTGACCACTGAGTATCAAACAGGGCAATGCTAGACATCGTGGAAAGGCACTCTTTCAGTTTATTATCAAATGCTATTAATGCTGGATGATTGAAGCAAGGAGATGATCTCAGTGTGTACAACATTTTAGAAATACTAAGAGAATATCGAAGTATCGTCAAAACATCATGTCTGAAGATCAATGGCAAACCACTTGAGGCCAGTTCAAGATCCGAAATTTTGGCCGAGAGGGATTTGTCCATGGCAATTCCGAAAGGAGCTCCGAGAAGTGAACTCTCATCCTGGGGTATCATTTTGAATAATTGTAGGATTGGATGGCGGATTGTTTGAGGAAAGGGAGAAACTATTTCACATTTATTCAGGTTCAACTCTAGGCCAAGAACTTTTCCATTCTCCATAATATTGCATATATCATGGCTTAATGAATCCTCGTTTCCTCCAAGAGTCACATCGTCTAAGTATGCAACTCTCAGAGGACAGATCAGAGATTTCAGCAGAGGATGAATAGTGAGGCTGAATAGAAGGGTTCCAAGAGGATCTCTCTGCTGAACACCAACCATAGACTCAATGATGTGTTCGTTGTATTTGAGGTTTGACGTTGCACAGTATGATGAGTACCAAAATTTGTATATCTCTGGGATATATTTGTAGACTTCTAAAAGCATCTGAAATCTATTTACATTATTGAACGCATTCTTGAAGTCTAATTTAACTACACTGAACTTTTACGGCAACGAAGTGAGAAAACGTCTGACTGCATGCACAGTTGCTTTGCAGCCCCCGCTTACACCAACACCCACCTGAATAGGCGAAACGAATGATGCCATTTTAGACGAAGCATGTGCATTTGCGCACTTAGCAGCAATACGCCTCCAGGTGTATCCATTGGCAATAGGACGAACTCCACCATCTTTCTTACCTATAGCTGTAAGGCGTCCACCAAACAGAAGTTTCCTAATAGGGTCCGGGCACTCACCGTTCAGCAGTGTTGGTGAAGGAGGTAAGAGCTGGAAGAAGAATGGGTCCGGAAACCCGATCATTTGTTAAGATCAGAATATGTTGTGGTCTGATACCGTCTGGACCAGCAGAAGAACCTGCAGGAAAACTACGAACTAAGATATCATTCTCTGAGGCTTGAAATGATTGAGTAGTGAAAGGATAAGGAACGGGCGGAAGAACCTCTGAAAGTGTTGGATGTTTATCTTTCAGATTTTGCAAAGTGTCCGGATTGTCTGCGGCAGGAGTATCATCTGAGCATAGAAGTCTGACCGCTGCCCTCATGTTGCCGTCTTCTATTTTCGACCGGGTAAGTGAATATAGCTTGTCAGAACTGCCGGGAGAACGATTAAACTTGTGCTTAGAAAGAGCAGTCTCTTTACAACAATCAAAGAGTTCAGATCTTTACTATTATTATTCTATGATTCTATTAGATTGTATTCCTTTCTGCAACCCGTGACTTGTAGCCTCAGTTAAAATCAATTATCGGACAGTTATTCTGTGTTTTATTTTTGATTCCTGATATGTACTGGTGTACAGGTTCGATTCTTATGCACTGCATGTGTACGTTGTTAATGTATACAACTACAGTATATGTTTACTGGTTCAGCAGAGATTCAGTGAGAATAAAAGACACGGCAGATGACTGGGGTCAGTAGATATTATTATTATGGACATTATTAGTATTGTTGTTAGGTCATACATATAGTTCTTATTTAGTTATCCTCATATCACCGCTCTTGTAGATTATTAGTTACAGTAGGGAACATGACACTTGTTCTTATTCTCTATTCCTGAGACCTTTAACTCTGATTTGAGTTATATCTTCCTACATGTGTAAGTATTATTACTTAGCGTGTTAGATGTGTTATCTTGGGACAACAGCAACAGATACTTTGGGTAATCTGGTATGAACATTTATATGTAACTCATTTTAGGTTAAATGAGTTTAGTAGCAAGCCTGAATATTTTAATATGTTAAATTAAGGAACAGTAACTATTTAATAGTAGGGAGTATTGCATGGGTATGAATGTAAATGTATTAAATGTTGTTAAGTAATGGTCTCGACTTATAAGCTTAGGGAAATTATACTGATAAGCGGCAATGCCCGTCTTCATCGGAGATGATTCGAACTAGAGATGGGAATTTTATGAATGTCCAGAGTTCGGTTCGGTTCTTTGAAAATGAAAGTTCGGTTCAGTTCGGGTTCGGTTAGCAGATGACAATTTTAGGGTACGGTTCGGTTCGGTTTGTTGAAAATGAAAGTTCGGTTCGGGTTCGGTTAGCAGTTGACAATTTTACAGATTGGTTCGGTTTGGCATCCTTCTAACGAGGGTTCGGGTTCGGCTTGCTTTCCACCTCACAAGAGTTCGATTCGAGTTCGAAATGGTTTGGTTTGGATAATTTTGCGATTATTTAACATTACTTATAATAATCATTGTTTTGATGAATGCGTTTCAAATGGTTTATGGTAAATGTGTTTAAAAATACATGAAGTCATAATAACTGATACAATTTTCACCTGGGTATAAAGATGACAATAAAAAAGGAGAGAAGTGGTATTTATTCCTGTACATTTCTTAAAATATTGTAAGTTGACCAACAAATGTTCATAAAGTAGATATTTAGCTTTATTGCTGTATCTGAAATATTCTCTTTGATAACTACCAGCAAATAGAATGCTTCATCAATTTAAAAATAAATTTTATCACTAGGCCTATATATTGGAAACATTTGTAATTAAGCTAAAATTAATCCAATATTTCAGAGACAAAGTGCAATTTATTAACATAAAAATGTCAAATTAAGACGATTTGGAAAACACGCGTTCTTCTACAGAAAAATAAACATTATATATACCGTTTGCTATTAACTGAACCAGTAATAAACTTCATAATTTACCTTACGGTTTCAAATTTGAAACTAGGGAGTTTATTGAGTCCAGCAAATCCTTTTCCATTCTTCTCTAAGTCCACATTCCCAATGCCTCTAGTTTCCTCATATTTTCTTTCCTTGGTGTCCATGTTTCACGTCCATATAATAGCGTGGTCCTTACCAAGGGTTTCACTGTCTTCATCTTAGTGTCTTCCTTTTGGCTCTTTGTTATAAGTTCTTTCCTATTATCGAAGGCTTCTTCTGTTGCTTATGCAATCGTACTATATATTTCAGTCTCACATTTTCCATCGTCTGTTATAGTATGGCCTAATTTTTTTGAAACTCCTTACCTGTTCTAATTTGGTAACATTTATTATAATATTGACTTCACCTCTATTCTGGGATACTCACATCACTTTTGTCTTTTGATGTTAATCTTCATTCCTAAGCTGAGCCTAACGGATGACACTTTTATTTACTAACAATCTAGCTTTATTGTTTTAATTTAATATTTTTTCCTAATTCGTTTATTTATCCTACATTTTATTCTACTTTACTACCGATTACTTTCTACATTTCAATATATATTTATTTTCTTCAAATTTATGATAATGGTTTTAACATTTTTGTTTAAAATTTTTCACGTTTTTACCGCCATTTTTATCCTTACCGCTTAACACATTTTTTCCCAGAATGTTTTTCCTCTACCTTAAATCTTTGATCTCTTTCTGCCTCACCCACAGGAAGAAGTCATCCTCTTTCTATTTATCTTGTTTTAGCCCTCACTACTCCCTTCATGACTAACCATTTCACTGGCAACTCCATTGACCATATTTCGTCCTCGTGCAGTTTTACTTTTTACCAACATACTATAACATACTATTTTTACTATACCGCATGCCTCCGTTTGTCAGTGCCTTGATTCCATACCCTTGCCATATTTTTCCAAATCCTATCTTCATGTTGTTTCACTTAATCTCACTTCTAAACGACATTTAAATTTCATTCTTTCCTTTTTCATAATTCTAGCTGGCGATATTGAATTGCATCCTGGCCCTGTTTCTTCCTCTAACTTATCTACTTACTGTCTCACTGTTCGATCTGCCACCACAATTACAAAAAATTTAAACTAACCTGAGTTAATACAACAGTACATTCTTGATGAGTCAATTGATCTTCTCTATTTTAACCGAATCATGGTTACCTTCTGACACTCCACCCCCAGTCCTTAACTCTCTTACTCCTCCTGGTTATTCCATTCTGCACATAGGTCGTTCTTCTGGTCGTAGCGGTGGCATTGCTGCTATTTTTAAGTCCTCTTTTTCTGCTTCCCTCGTTAAAAGCTTATCATTTCCATCTTTTGAGCACATGTTGCTTAGGCTTACTTGTGCCTCTAAATCATATCTATTTCTAACTGTATATAGACCTCCTTCCTTGTCCAAGTCTGACTTCCTTTCTGACTTCTCCTCAATTCTTGAGGATATTGCCTCTTTACCCTCTGATCTGTCATTATGGGTGATTTCAATATATATATTGACTCACATATTGATCACTATTCTTCAGCTCTTTCTATTACACTCGAGTCTTTTGGCCTCAAGCTGCATATTTCTTCTCCTAACCATACCTCTGGTCACATTCTTGATCTGTTAATTACCCGTAACATGACTAAGTTCATTGACTTCGGAAGTCTCAGAGTTATCATTGTCTGATCACAGTGCATTTTTCTGCAAAAAGCCTGTGGTCATTAACTCGTTTTCTTCTTGAACTATTAAAAACTATCGTAAATTCTCCTGCATCAATATTTCTTCATTTTCTTCATTCTCATTCAACTTCATTTTCTGCCGATATTATGGCTTCTTCATTATATTCCAATCCAGCTTCAACTGTTGCTAATTTTACTCAACAATTTCACTCTTTGCTTTCGTCTTGATTAGACAAGCACGCTCCTCTCTTAACTATTTCTTGTCGCTCCAATCCCAGGAAACCCATTATTTCTGATGAAATTCTCGTACAAAAATCCTTACGATCCAAACTAGATTCAAAATATAGGAGGGGTAAGAAAAATCCCTCCTGAATTGTAAAACCGCACGATCAAGGCTAACTACGTTAAACAACGTAAGTTAGTTGATCATATGATCTCCTCCGCCAAGAGTTCTTACTTTAAGAACTTGATCTTGCAAAATCAAAACTACCCCAAAAACTTTGGGGAACCCTTGATTCACTGCTTGGTCGCACTATCCCTAAGTCACTTCCAAATTACAATTTTCTTTCTACTCTTGCCAGCAATTTTCTTAATTTCTTTGATGACAAAATTACCAGACTCTGTTCTTCTATACCTCCCTGTCCTGAGACTATTTCATATCCGTCTATGCCAAATCCTCCTCTGCTGTTAAATTTTAAACCTGCTTCTCTTGAAGAAATCCGTCATCTAATACGCTGCTCTACCGACTCATCTTGCTCACTAGATGCCATTCCAACCAAACTATTTAAATCTTGCATTGATGCCCTCTTTCCTCCAATTACCCATCAGGTTAATCTTTCACTTTCTGAAGGAATTTTTCCATCTACTTTTAAAAATGCTGTTGTTTCTCCTCGGCTTAAAAAGCAATCACTTCCTAAAGATGATCTTTCTAGATGATCTATCGTCCCATTTCCAACTTAAATTTCATTTCCAAAATCTTGGAAAAAAATAATCTACACTAGCCTACGCAGCCATCTCGAATCTTTTCCTTCTCTATCTTGTTTCCAATCTGCATATCGAAAGCTTCACTCCACTGAAACTGCCTTACTCAGCATTCATAATGACCTTTGCTTAGCCTTAAACTCTCAAAAGGTATCCGTCCTTGTACTACTTGATCTTTCGGCTGCCTTCGACATCATCGATCATAACATTCTTACCAGTAGACTTAAAACGTGCTTTGGTATCTCTGACTCTGCTTTCTCTCTGATCTCCTCCTATCTTTCTGGTTGCACTCAATCCGTTATTATAGACAATGAACGCTCTCCTGAACTACCTCTTCGTCGTGGTGTGCCCCAAGGATCTGTACTTGAACCTTTACTTTTTTCCCTCTACACTACCCCGCTCAGTTATGTTTTAGACAATGCTTCAGTAAAATTTCATTTCTATGCTGATGATACTCAGCTGTACATCGCATTTTCTAGCTCAGATTCTGACTTGAAATTGCAACACCTATCATCTGTTCTTGAAAACGTGTATTCATGGTTTTGCAGTAATCGTCTCTCTGTCAACCCCTCTGAAACCGAATATCTTTTAATCGGCACTCCCCAGCAAAGAATCAAAATTGCCAATTCAGCCATCTATTTTCAAAATCTTGCTCTTACTCCTACTCCCAAGGCTAAAAACTTTGGTGTCATGTTTGATGAAAATCTTGATTTTAAATCTCATATCTCATCTGTCTGTCGTTCATCTTTCTTCCAGATTCGTCAAATCAGACAGATACGGTCATCTCTTGAAAAAAAATTCATCCATAATTCTTGCCAACTCAATAGTTCATTCTAAACTCGACTACTGCAATTCATTGCTATATGGTTTACCTTCTTCTTCTCTCATGCGTTTGCAACGCGTTCAAAATACTCTAGCACGTGTTGCCTGTCGATCCTCGAGGCTTCATGTTACCTGTAGTTCCTTCTTAATAACCTTCATTGGCTTCCTGTAGTTCAAAGAATTAAGTATAAAATTGCTCTGTTAACTTTCAAAACACTTCTTTTTGGTAAACCTTCTTATCTTTCTGATCTCCTAATTCAATATCAACCTTCTCGTAAGCTTCGTTATTCTGATACCAAACTGCTCAAAATTCCTAATATTCTCACTTCGTTAGGTAGACGTTCATTTTCTTTCACCGCTCCTACTGTTTGGAACTCTCTGCCTCCTGATCTTCGCTCTTGTTCTACTGCTTCCACTTTCCGTTGTAAGTTGAAAACACATCTCTTCCCACCATAGACTTGCACCATGATCTTGCCTGACTGTTTCTTGATCACCGGACTAGCACTGTTTAGGATCTTTTATTTCTCTTCAGCACGTGTTCTTTTCAGATCATTTGGGGTGAATCGATTTGTAATGACATGTGATGGGGGGACGCCCCTGACATCATCCATGTATGAGGAAACGGACGTTAAACCTTTATTATTATCAGTATTATTATGCCATATTTCAATGCCGTATCATTCAAACTATCCATTATCTTCTGTAGACCAGTCTCACTTTCCGCCACCATTCCTTTGTAGCGCTACCATTCCTTTGTATCGCTCGCTATCTGTTATTAATTTTAAAGCTTCTGTCGGAACCAGCCTTACCTGAATATATCCTATCAGATACTGTAAGACATGTAAATACAAAAACTAATGTATTTATATTATTCTTATTATCTTTAAATAATGTCAAACATTCTCCATAATATCTTAATGCAGATTTTGAAAAATAATTGAAAAGAAAAGTGTTCTTTTCACCTGAGGCTGGCGAAGGAGAAAGGAACTTTAAGAGATCGGTTCAGTTTGAACGAAGTCAGGGTTCGGGTTCGGTTCGGGTTCGGCCAGAGTCTGGGTTCGGGTTCGGTTCGGTCAAAATTCCAGATTTTAGGGTTCGATTCGATTCCCATCTCTAATTCGAACCCTAGTTTCCGTATGGAACGCCTTTGCAGAATTAACACTGTATAGCAGAATTAGCACCATTTTAGAGCAAATACTGTAAATAAATGTAATAAAAGTCTTTAAAGAAACCGTTTTCCTCGGAGATGTTCGGACCCATCCTTATTTATTTATCGTCTTTTCCGCTATTTCAATTCCTCCAGTTGGCCTCGTCTTCGTATACATCGTTTTAAATGTAATCGTTCAAGAATGAAGTATGTTCAAAACAGCTATAAATAAATGAAATATAGCCGTTGTCGAACCCATTTTAAGTATGGATTTGCTAGAAAATGCTATTTATATCATCATTATATCATAAAATCATTTATATTTCAGCGATTTTTCCCTTCTCACATCATATCTCTCATGTCGCACACAATCAGTAGTTATTGGTCAAAATCGCTCTTTTGAACTACCCCTCCTACGAAGTGTTCCTCAAGGTTCAGCGTTAGGTCCATTGCTCTTCTCTTTATATACCACTCCTCTTAGCTACCTGCTTGCTCAGTCCCCCATAAATTTTCATTTCTATGCAGGCGATACACAACTATATATTTCCTTTTCTTATCATGATTCCATTCAGAAACTGGCTCATCTCTCATCCATTCTAGACAAGGTTGATTGCTGGTTTTGTGCTAACCGTCTTGCTGTTAATCCGTCCAAAACTGAATACCTTTTAATTAGCATTCCTTTACAAAGAAGTAAAATTACCAATAACTCTGTTAATTTTCAGAATCTTGCTCTTTCACCTTCTCGATCCGCCAAAAACCTTGGAGTCATATTTGATGAAAACCTTGACTTTAAATCCCATATCTCTTCTGTTTGTCGCGCTTCTTTCTTTCAGATTCGTCAGATTAGGCAAATACGTCCATCCCTTACTAGAAATTCAGCCACTAATTCTATCCTTGCTAATTCTATAGTTCATTCAAAGCTCGACTACTGTAATTCATTATTACATGGGTTGCCTACTTCTTCTCTCAATCGTTTGCTGCACGTCCAAAATTCTCTTGCACATGTTGTTTGCAAGTCCTCTCGACTTCAATTTCGCTCTCTTGCTCTACTTCGCAGTCTTCACTGGCTCTCTGTTAATCAACGCATATAATATACCTTAACTATTTACTATTTTTAAGTGAACGACGAGAAAAGCTCCGTTTAGTTTATAGAGAATTAAACAAATTCTTTCCTCAGCATGTAATTGTTTGAGAACAAATCCAGAGGCGTCCATCCGTCTACAGTTTTGACGCAAGCTTCCCCAGCCCGATTTTCACAAGTTGTAAAATATTTCAACTTCCCTGTACTCTAAAAGCTCCGTAACGTTTTTCACTTCCCCCGCATTATTTTTCCAAATACGCAACTTGCGTCATCGTTAAAATTGTGTGGACGCCCATATCGAGCAAGTTTGAAAGGCAAATGCTGAAGAAAATAGTGCTACACGGGAATAAAATCCGAAACACACCGGACGCCATTTACGCGTATCAGACTATTTGTGTTGTCCCCAGCGTATGATAAAACACTGCGGAAAAAACATACCAGACGCGTTTTTTGGCTCCTGCGCAATATTTGAACGTGGTATCTTTAGATTAGAACGATTGCGATTGAATCTTTTATAAGAATTTAAATCAAGTTGGTAGCAGCAGCATAGTGCAATAATAAAGTAGCGCGAGCGATTTCACTGATTTGTAGACCTTGTCATCGTCATCATCATCTTCCCTTCAATCCCAGTTAAACTAGGGTCGGGATACGAATAGACTCTCGCAAATCCTCTCTGTCCTACATCATATCATCCATCAGTCAATCCCCTATTTGAGACTTTTCCATTCGTTTAAATTTTAGTAGAAATTTCTGGAGCCTAGGCGCTCACCAACCGGATGCCCTTTCTGACGTTGGAGTGGATCTTAGTGCTTTAATCGCCTTCTACGACACCTGCAGTCACCGGTTGGTCAATTTTTCAAACAACCCGGACACTACACGGGGTGATTTGTAGACCTTGTGATGCAATTAAATTCGCCCTATATTTTTGCTCAAATTTATTTTTATTTTAATCGATGTGAACAGCTGCGAAAAATTACATTAACAATTTAGTCATAATACCAAGCTAAATATGGCGCAAACGAAATTGCACCGCAAATTATACACCTCACTAGTAGTCTACCCACTACTTTATTGAAGTACTAAGCGACTACTACATGATTTACATTTATATAAAAGATCAAATCGCAAATGTGCCAATCTAATGAATCCACGCCTAAAATATTATGCAAGAGCCAAACAAAATCGTCTGGTTTTTGTTTTTTAGCAGCAATTTTTGGCATCCTGTAACAGCTTAACTCGATAGTAAATCATCAATGCACAGGCTTGTATATGCTTATAATTAAGCTTATATATGCTTACAATAGAGTTACAGAATCTTATGTAAAATTGCCCTTCGATATATAGGTCATATATTATTAAACAATAATTACGTCATAACAGCCGCCTCAGACAGAAGCTGCTCAATGCTTTTCTTGTCCATCCAGATCTTTACCGCTACCTGAATTCCATTATAGTCTCCCTTATGTACTTCTAAGCAGACACAACAATTTATAATTAGACTAAGCACAAATCGGTTAAGTAAATCTTTACACTCTTCTTACTTTTTACCACAATAGCATCAATTCAATACCATTATTTGCCATTTTCTCATGCCATGACTATGACAAAAATATTAAAAAATTGCGACGCAAATGAAATTAGAGACAACTACAAAATATTTCATTACAATTGCCAAAGTCCAATGTTAAAAATGTATTATTGAAATTTAAAATATTAGGCTTAAATAACGACAAACAGTAGGATGTCCAATTTTACTACGACAAAATTATTCTTATCTAATTCAGTTGAACATCCTTTTAAAATTTTCCAAAAGTTTGAAAAGTGTTAATCGATAACCTGATAAGTAATCAAGACGAGTTGAAGGCTTTCATTTCACACTAAAAATTCAAATTTCTGACTGACTATTACTGTAACTGTTGAGCACCAGAACGCTTTATTTTACTGTAGTCAAGAGATCGGCCATTAGCGTACTATACTTAACCAGCACCCGTTGTAGTGAACTGGGCTACTGATTCTCTTGGAAACCTGTTACCGCCAGTTGAGAGAATCGCTTCATAGATCTATATAAGCGGCTGCCATCCAAGCTAACCTTCAGCCTGCATCTTGAATTTCTTCTATACACATGACTTCATAGGAAACCGGGTACCGTGTATATTATAATAGCACATAATAAATGTTACATCTTCTTCATCAAAGTATAGTAAACATATCGTCGTCGTCATCATCATCATCATCATCATCATCATCATCTTCCCATTAATTCCAGTTTAACTAGTGTCGGAATACGAAGAGACCTTCTCCTCTCCCCAGATGGGCTTTCAGCCTGTCTCGCTACAACATCACGGTCCACCAAGTCGCCGGCGTATTGAATCAGACTGCCGATTGCCTGTCCAGATGTACAGAATGATCGTTGATGGTAGTGGTGGGGTTGCGTTTTTAATTGAGCTTTATACGTTCAGTTTAATTCATACTAGATATATATGAGGATATATCAGTAAGGAAGCCGTGGTCTCCATCGAAAGGACTGTTAGGATTGCAACCATATAGATAATATATATATATATATATATATATATATATATATATATATATATATATTATCTATAATATATATATATATATATATATATCTATATATATATATATATATATATATATATATATATAAAGCTAAAAAAGCTAAGTTACGTCAGTATCCTCACTAAAAGCGATGTCATGATGGGCGAGCCCAGGATTTGAACCCCGCACATACTGATCCGCGGGAGTAATATATTATTATATATATATTATATATATATATATATATATATATCGCAGTGCGTTATATATATATATATATATATATATATATATATATATATATATATAATTCGCAGTGCGTTATATATATATATATATATATATATATATATATTTAAATTAGCTGTGCGTTATTTTATCTGCTTGCATGGTTGACTACATATCAATCCGGTATTATCGCTTCATCACCACCGAGTATTCATCTCGGAGTTGCTGAAGCTGGGGGGGTGTCAGTCACAGATTGATATTCCTGTTATATGCTTGATGTTATATGCTTGATGTCGTTCTGGATGTCTTGTTTATGTTCTAAACTTGATGTCTCTTGTTTATGTTCTAAACTTGATGTCTCTTGTTTTGATAACCTTTGATAGCTGTAGGCCTCTAAACTAGTTTCCCGTGTGTGGCAGCTGTATCTATGTGTATCTCTAATTGAATCTGTTTTCAAACTCGCCCGCTTTGTTGACTTGACAGCTTTGGCGCTTCGCACTCTAGTCCTCATTTAATGTACATGTAACATTTGCGCTAATATGTACAAAGAATTCCTCTTCCTCTGTTTCGACTAGTCAATAGCAGCTATAGCTATGAATTACAATTTTCTAGTATCATATGTTGACATCATCAATTCAACTGTTTTCAATCGGAAGCCTCGGTGGTTTAGTGGTATAGATGCCTGGCTTTAGATAATGTGATTCGGGGTTTGATTCTGGCTCGAATCACTTTTATTTTTTAAGTTTTATTAAATTTTCTTAGTTTCTTAGGAATATGTTAAGGACTAGGGTAAGGGGTAGGGGTTAGGGTTAAGGATAGTTTAAAAGGTTAAATTAAAATTACAATTAAGCTTACTTTGTTTTTCATTAAAATTCTATTTTATATAGGGGAAGAGTTTTTCGATATAGGGGAAGAGTTTTTATTGTACATTTAAGCGCAAGTCATGTAACTATGAAATTTAAGTTTAAAACTATGACATATTAAATTTTACTAAGTTTAACTTAATGTAACGAAAAGAAGGTAAGGAAAAGAAAAGCGTAAAACTAACAATAAAATTGATGAACTTTCGATAAAACAGTAGAAAATTAGGTTAAAAATACAAACAGACATTTATAGTGAGAAAAGAAAAATGATAAATAAAGAAGTAGAAAGAAGTATGATTATGAAAGAAATAAAAATAAAAATGGTAACAGAATTTTAAAATTATGACTGAAGTGACGAAGGCACTGAGGGTGAATTATCTATGCTGAGCCATATTTTTATGATATGTAAGTACATGTATTATGTATGACATATTGATATATCAGTGGGGCTACATCGAAATAGAATTTTCCTTTTGTTTCAGAAGTTTTGCTTAAAGTTATTAGCCCAGTTTTGAAACACGTTCTGTTGGGAGAGGCTCAAGTGAAGTGACCCGCGTTTTGGGTAAGGGCTAGCACTATTAATTTAGGCAGACTCTGATTTATTTAATGACTGTACGTACCGGGAATTTGAGCTGGAACGAGTGACCTTTAAGGTATTACCAGTATGACTATAGAGTTCTCCTAGAGCGGTCCAGTTTAAAATCCATAAAAAACGTTGAACCGTTTCAAGACTCGGAGACCATAGTTCGTGAAAACGTGACAGAGCAGTATGTTAAAGAAACCAGTATGTTAAAGAAACCTAAATTTTAGATGTTTAGAAACGGGATGAAATCCAAGAGTAATTTGTTCATGGGTGACAACCCATATAACAACATAACGGCACACTGGGTCAGGAAGCACAGATGCTTGTTTAAGACCCATTTTTTCCTTCCTCTCCATGGTTATTAGTAATCGTTGCCTTTTGATGGCGCATCAATTGCATCCGGCGCGGATTTAAGAATAACCTTCCATCACCCTGGGATTTTTCCTTCCTAAGCTTTTACCAACACTAGGTCTTCCAAGGTGATCACCCACAAAATACTAACCGAGGTCGAAAAAATACTAACAGCTTAACTTCGATAATTGACGCGCAACTAAATCAAGTGCGCTAATCCGGCCGTCGTCGACATGAAAAATAGAGGATTGACTGGTGATATGGTGTGGAACAGGGAGGACTGGAGAATATATATTGGGAGATAATTTGAGACCGGTTTCTTTTGGTATTCTATTTGGGTGAAGCTCTCTGTGCTGATATATTCGTGTTTTGCAACGCTCATGTAATTGACATAGGAAACATAACTTGGTGTGAAAATTATCTTCAGTAGTAGTATACAAACCAAGAAAGCTAGGAAAGTTTTTTCATAGCACATTTCATCCTTGGTCTAGACCAAACCCCAAGGCATAGTTCAAGGTAGGACTCAAGGCTACAACCAAGGCAGAGGTGGGTCTCAAGACCAAGCAGGTCTCAAGGCTAAAGCCGATGAGGTCTCAAGGTATGACTCAAGGGAGAGGGAGTCAATAGGCCAAGCAGAGTTTAAGGTTAAAGTCGAGGAGGTCTCAAGGCATAGACGTAAGGTTGAGCCCAACATCACACACACACACGCACACACACACACCCACAAACCACATTTGGATTGCAAATATTCTTCCATATTCCTTTATAACCAGACAACTCCAGCATCATCGTGCTCTGTATTGTAACCATCAATCTCTGCATACAACTTTCCTTCATATTTTCCAGAAGAGATTTCTCTTACTGTAAACTCAAATCTTTCAGGCTTCTTTTCCAACTTATTCTCTTTAATATATTCATTAATCTTTTTCGTGGACCATATTTTTATAGGGGTATCACCCGCATTTTTTGCAACATACAGTATATATGATTTACCAAACTTTGCATTTATGGGTTTCAATCCCTTTACAATATATTTATCTCTAATCTTGAGATTTTGAAACTTGATTATTTCCGAGTTTGAGTTTGTAGTTGTCATTTTATATACAGGAAAATAAATTTTTAGAAATTTATTTTTGCGATTTTTTAAAATATTTATTCCACAGCTAATTTTTTCAAAGATAATTTTCACTGCACACATGCATTAGTATTTTCAAACCACACTTGGTTTGGAAATAATTCCTTTACAACCAGATAACTCCAGCATCATCGCTATCTGTATTGCAACCATCAATCTCTGCATACAACATTCCTTTATGTTTTCCATAATTGATTTCTCTTACTGTAAACTCGAATCTTTCAGGGTTCTTTTCCAACTCTTTCTCTGAAATATATTCATTAATCTTTTTAGTACACCATATTTGTAGAGGGGTATCGTCCTCATTTTGTACAACGTATAGTATATATGATTTACCAAATTTTGTATTTATGGGTTTCAATTCCTTTACAATATATTTATCTCCAATTTTGAGATTTTGAAATTTGAATATTTGCGAGTTTGAGTTTGTAGCTGTCATTTTATATATGTAAGAAAATTTATTTAAATCAAAATTAATATTTATAGAGATTTCGAATTTTTTTTAGAAACTCTTTCTGTAAACACTTTCCAAATGTTCTACGGGAATCCATTCATTAAATTTCTTACTGTAACCCACCCTTTAACCAAGCCGTGTTCCACACTTTTAATCTTTTTCCTTTGTAAAATCTTTTCAATTCTATATAATTCTTCATTAGTTTTCTGAAGTTCCTCTGTGTAGAAACCTCCCTCTAATACCTCACCAGATTGATCCTTCAATATATACGTCATAGGCGATGTATACTTTACTTTTGCTACAACGTACACCTCCTCAGACCAATTGGGTAGGAAACCTTTTTCAAACACACCTTTAATCCGACTAATTCGAACTCTGTTACCAATCTTGAATTTAGGTTTTTTATTAACAATTTTATTTGTCTTATTTAGTGTATTCTCTACTGCAAGTTTATAGTGTTTGACCATACTGGCTTTTGTAGGAGTCATACCAATCGTTGAATGATAACTATTGTTATATTTATAAACAAGTCTCTCAATCATATCAATCCAATTTCTCGTATTTTCAGCTGTAAATCTTTTCCACATTTTTTCTTTGATGCTTCTATTAAACCTTTCCACAACTGCTGCTTTATGTTCTCCAAATGTAGAGTATCTATTAATATTATTCTTCTTTAACCAATCATCCATGTTCTTGTTGTAAAATTCTTTGCCTTGATCAACCCACAAATGTCTAGGTTGTCTTTCAGATGATGACACTATTAGTTTAAATGCCTCTGTTGTTTCACCTCTCTTGTTTTTCAACGGAATGCTCCATGCATACTTGGAAAATACATCAATGACGTTAAGCATGTATCTGTAGCCTTTATTAACTCTACTCCATTCCTGTATTTCGATTAAATCTGCTCCCCGTATCTCATCAACTTCAAACACATTTACTTGACGTCTTGTAAATTTTCTACGAATCGGTTTGTGTAATTCCTTAGCTAGATCTTCAAAGGGTCAACGTTTCGCTTCAAGCCTTTTTCTTCGCTGAACCCCTCTATACGTTTTTATGACTGCCCAAGACCAAACTTTGCCTTATATTTCATGAAGAGGTAAACTAATTGAGCCATATTTCTTTGCTCACTATTTAAGCTTGAATCATTAAAGATTTCATATGCTCGATGGGCCAAAGCTTTGTCGCTTATATTTCTGCTGGCAGTATCGATGTTTGCGGTATAAAACTGATCGTGCAATTTACACACTCCGTCCAACTCATTTATACCCTGATAGCCTTCGCGATTTCTCTTTTCGTACTTTGTGCCTGGTCCGCAATAAGAATACTTATTTAGATCATTAAATTATCCGTTGGGTACATACTCTCCACGTCTGGCAGGTAAATGTATTTCTCCAACTGTGTTTCCAACGGCGTATAGCACATTATTAAATACACCCTGACCTGAGATGAATCTTGACTTTTTACTTCCACACACTACACAAAAAGAAATTTGCAATTTTCTATTATTAGCAGTTAACCGCACTTGCGTCTGTATGGAAAAAGTTTTCCTTTTGCATTTCAAACAGTATATTTTAAATTACATTATAAAATTTTATAACGTAATTTCATTTTAGAAAACTTATTAATCTATAATAATTGGAGTCTGACCATCGGATGTTAGGTACGTCACTCTATCGGAAAGTATCGTAACATACATACGAGTATGTTCTGGAACATTCTGACTAAATTTAAAATTAAGTTTCATATTCATAACATCAGATTTCACCTTTTCACTCTGATGTCGTACATCAAAGACTACAAGTGGAAATAGCTTTTTGTAATTCATCATATCGATCTGTGTACCTCCAATTAAATGATTAAAACCAAAGTGTTCTTTCTTAAATTCATCTGCCATAGCGCAGAAATATACATAGTCATTTGTAGCATAGTTTATTCTCAGTTCATCTGCAGGATATCTCTGATCATTCAATTCAACAAAAGCACTCGTCAAGTTAAGGTGATCAAACACAGCTGGATTTTGTTCCTGTGTTCTTGATTTGTCAATTTGAAATCCAACAATTATCCATCTAGGCTTTTTCATTCCAGCGTCTCTATTGCTCATCCATTCAAATTCCTGTACATCTCGTGTAACTGTAGTATGTTGGTCAGTTCTTCTGCTAAAACTTATTGGAATTTTCCTTTTACTTACAACAGACTCTCGCAGTGAAGTTATCATTTCAACTGACGGTTTTATTCTTGGTACCATCCACCTAATATCCGTTAGTGAAACTTTACCTTCAAAAACATTATTCGCTTTATTAATTGCTGATGTGTCAGGCGTTCTAGTGAACCTCAACGTATGCCGTAAATTGTAAAGTACTCTGTTATAATCGGAAAATACAAATAGATGTGAAAATGGAATGTTGAATGAAAATTCGCCTGGTGCATCGTTGTTCATTAGAAGTTGTCGACGAATCGCAAATCCTTCTTTGTAATCTGGATTTTCTTGCGTTGTAAAATGATTCGCAACAGTGGCTGCGCCTGCTGCAACTGCTGGAGATTGTCTATATTTAGAGGATACTGCGCCAACATTTGTGTCCTTTCTCCAACATCGATTCAATGCCGCAGTACTATTGAAATCGTCAGGATAAGACAAATAACCCAACATTGACGTAGTCTGTCCTCGAAAGTGCAATGATTCAACTGATTTAGACCCTAGATCGTACTCAATACTAGAAAAGAGGTATGGAATAGCATTATTAAGAAAGCCATTTGAGCTGTTGCATCATAGGCGGCATTGTTATTATCATTTTTTAGTATTCTTCCCTTAATTTTAAGAAAGTTCTTAGATATGCTGTAATACGAATAACTTGCAGGTATATCAATTTCAATAACATTAGAGTTATCATTAAAACCAGCTTTAGTCTGTGGAATAAAAGAGGAGTATTGAAAACTTTCTACACTATTGTCAACAATTATTGACGATGGTTGTGCGAAAATTTCGTTTGGCACTTCAGTTTCCATTTTATATATTTGTAATAATAATTTTAAACTAAAATCGTTTTAATTCGCTGCCCTTTTTAGTTGTTCTAATATCTGTTCCGATTCTGGAGATACAAGACTATTTTTGCTTTTTTCTTTTGCTATCTTTCTAATGAGTGCTTTACTACCCTCTGTCATTCCGAATGCCGCAATATCACCTACTGCTCCTAGCATTGGCTTTGCAATTAAATCTTTATTCTAATAGACGTACGAACCGAAACCTTTCAGTGAATCGACAAATCCCCGTCCATGTACCAGAGTTTTTGAACTGTATGCTTTGCATTTCTCTTTGACAATCATGTTTACTAAAAATACAATATATATTTTAATTAGATTTTTCTCTAATTAGTAATACAATAGTAAGTCTTTCACCCATCAGATCGATAAGTTTGTTGTCTTGATCGGTCAGCCGCAGTTTTATGCTATCAATTTCTTGTTTTTTAACTATTGGTAAAAATATCAATTCAGGAGTAGGGTTCTCTATTATCTATAGCCTGGATTTACTCTTTGGGTGAACGTATGAATCACATTAGATTTCTTTCCATTAAGATAGCTACCAGTAGCAATATCGCAATCGACTTGTATCGAATTGACTTTTTCTATATCTATTATATTTGGAGATTGATGAATTCCTTGTGTCAGTTTTTCATTGGTGAAGCCGCCGAGAGTAGGCCCTATTGAATTTTCCAATCCGAAATCCATCATGTACTTTTCGTGTGATATAGTCAAAATTGCTCTGAAAATTAAATGACTTATGTTTATATAATATTTCTCATTAAGGCCCTATTGAATTTTACAATCCGAAATCCATCATGCACTTTTCGTGTGATATAGTCAAAATTGCTCTGAAAATTAAATGACTTATGTTTATATAATATTTCTCATTAATTGAATCGTAGTCGCCGTTTGCCTGCATTACCCTTTGAATCGCTGCGTTAATATCTCTTAATTCGTAAGCTCCCTTTGAAAGCGTGATGATTTTCCAAGTATTTCCATCATCGGTGGAAATATTTAAATTTATTGTTGGCCTCCGTGATGTTTGGTATTGAATTGTACGTCTGCAGAGATATAAATGCTACTTCGTACTTTCTGTCAGGATCCAATCTTATTGGAGGATATAGATATGTAGTGAAATCTGTTGATGTGCTCGACAGAGTTAATTTCGCCATTTTTATATAACTTTAAAATTGTTTTTATATATATCATCATATTCCCCCTTGGTGATTGCTCTAATATTTAATAGCTCATCCAAAATACTAACTGCGGTATTATACACTCCAGTGTTTCCAGCTTGTAGAGCTGCAATAGTTTCATCCAGTAGACGAACCAATTGATCTGGGCTTTCATAAATTATAACCTGGTCTGTTTTAAGCCTACCCCCTACCACGCTTTTGTTTACTGACAGGCATTACAAGCTTTCTCTTCCTTTTCTTCTTTAATCCTTCGCCGACGAGCTCACTCCCTGCTTATACCTTAGTCAATATGCTCTTGTACTTTTCCAGTGATTTCTGTTGCGACTCGCAAATCATTTTCTCAGCTGCACTCTTTTTACTGTTATCTCCCAAGAACTGTCCTATTATGTGTTTGTATATCCTTCAACGTTGCTTCTATTTTGTTGTTTTCGTACACTTCACTAGGAAGCTTCAGGTCGAGTAGATCCAGATTCTCTCGATCACTTTCATTGAGATTCTTGTCTAAATTAATAATTAAAGGATCTTTCTTTGGTGTGGGTTCTCGTTCAGGAATTGGCGAATTATAAAATGACATTGCCTGTATAGCCTCTTTCGGATTAGTTGCACGCATCAATTCATTAGTAAAGGGAACTAAAATATCACTCAAATTTTGTCTATCGTCGACAATCTTTTGTTCTAGAGTTTTAGCTGTCTCTCTTGTAGTATCAATTAACGGTTTGAATAAGTTTGCTTGGCTCCATATACCCGCTTATTATCAAGTATGTCATTCCGAAACATTTGTTTGGCTTCGTTCTTGGCTTTTGTAAACCGGCTAATATCAAACGGCTGCATAATTTTATTTGACACATAAAATTATTTATTATGTATTTTTATGTATTATTATGTATTATTATGTATTATTAGGCATTATTATGTATTTTTAGGTATTATTATGTATTTTAGGTATTTTTAGGTACTGTTCAGGTATGTAAATTACATTATAATTTAAAATATAGCGACCACATTCAGGATCTTCCCACAGATTTATTACAATATATCCATGTTTTCTTGTCCACGCTTCCTTACATAATTTTTTAAACTCTTGAAACGTCATATCACCGCTTACGTGTGTACCATAGAAATATTTCAGCGACTTCTCATCTTGATGAAACAATATAAAAATATTTGCATTTTGAAGTATGCCATACTTCTTCAGTTGATGGACGCTCTGACATAGGTAGAATACATTTGCATTATTATGTCTACCTTGACAAAAATAATCAGTCATGACTTTCTGATCTTCATTCATAACGTCATCAAAAATTACAACGTGAGTCTTATTGCTATCGAGTTGAGATAGGTGAACAATTTCCTCGTCAGGATTGTGAAAAGTAACAATATCATTATTTGTTTTAAATTTCTTTTTTGATTCATCATTACAAAGTCTAAGATATTCGTATGCGTCTTGATATGGCGTCGTTATGTATACCATTATATTGTTGTAATACACGAATTTGCCCATTATAAAATCCATCATTAACATAGTTTTACCACATCCACTACTGCCTGCTATTATCATTCTTATATGTGTAGGAAATGTGTCGAGATGTTTCCTTTCGTACCTTGTACCAATAATTTCCTGTTACATTTTTGAATAATCAATACCCGAGTCTACCATTTTTATGTATTAGTTATTATTTTAAATTGTTTCTCTCGTATAATTCATTTAATGTATCGGTAAATTTAGATCCATTATTAAGTTTATAAAGCACGTAAATGCAGTAATGACCGCAGATGACTTTGTTCGGTGCTTGAATTTTGAATGTGTTGTAATAATTTTCTTTTCCTTTACAACAACGCTGAACTTCTAAAGGAGGCACGAAACCGTAGCTGTCAAAATATAAACATTTACCATCTTTGCTGTAGACGAATGTTCAATGGGTTCCGTCTCCTGAACTAGAGTCAATATTAAGAATTAGACATTCGTCATTATTAATTAATCCTTTCAATTCATCACGCATGCACACACCTTTGAAATTTCTTATTTTCAACTCTTTGCATTTTTCTATTATATCAAAATTACTTAGCGGTTTAATGGTTTTGAACGATTTTAGAAATTGGGGGAAGTCTGCCTCTATGCCTCCCCATGTCTTTCTACAAAAAACTCCTGATCCTGTTCCCTGTAGATATAATCCATTACCCCACTGAGCTCCTTTCAAATTCTTGACACATCCACCCAGTCCAAATTTCTTTAATGCATTTGATAGCGTTTTACCTACAACGGGGATTGGAGCTATTGCGTCAGTGATTAAGCCTGCTCGGAGTTGTTGTTTGGTTGTGTTTTCCAATTCTTGATTATGTCTCTTCAATTCATTAGTCTGTCTAGTCGAGTTCACTGCTGAGCTAATTCCACCTGCCAATCCACCTATTGCTCCCATGATGGCTGGAATGACTGCTGCCAACAGCGGCAGGAATCCTCCATTTTTTTCATGTACTTTAATTGTGCTCTGCTCAGACACAAATTCTATTCCAGACTTAGCCTTTTTTATTTTATTAATTTGAGTTTGGGTTAGAGGAAGATTCGTATTACCCGATAAATTCTTTTTTGATATTCGTATTTTAACCCCTCTATCATGATCGCATGCGCTCTCTAGTTTTTGGACCTGACCTTTAGTCAACGTTACACCATAGCTTACATACTTTGGCATTTTTGTATAACATTTAAATTTTTATTATATAAAATGAGTACTATATCGAAAACTGGCGTTCGTAAATCACATTAAAGTACTGGTGATTTGATGAAGCATGTAGACGCAGTTTTCAGGCCTATTGTCAATCTTGTTAATAAGCTCGACAGTATAACAGTTGATAAAACTGGAGGAGAAATCAAGGGAGACATTAATATGAGCAACAATACAATTTTAAATGTTAAACATCCTCCAGAAACCGACGCGGATGTCATCACAAAGGGGTACTGCGATCGTTATATTAACAAATTTGGCGAAAATTTGAGAGTAGACATCTTAAAAGAAGTAGAACAAACGTAGTCGCTAATGACATTGCTCTACAAAACAATATTGATACGAAACTTAGTGTGAATGACGGTTCAATGAACGGAGATTTAGATATGAAGCATAATTTAATTTTTAATGTCGGTTTCCCAAGTGAAAAATTTGATGTGCTAAACAAAAAGTATCTACAGATTGCTAGCATGAAAGATAATGTTGATTTGAAGAAATTAATGGCTATTTGTTTTCATGTATTGGCCATAATATCAAAATATTCCATAGAACAAGGCCAACGAATTAAATACAGTGAAATATTTCTTAGGAGATATAATCATTTGGAAAATCTTACCTTAGAATATAGTAAATTATGTGATAGTGAAGAAATATATTCTGACGTTCTTTCAATTTACGCGACTGATTTGAAATATTTACTTATTTCAGTAATTGAAGAACTACCGAGAAATATGTTTGGTGATTTGGAAATAAATTTAGTTCGTGCTAATTTAATTGCAGCACCGCAAGAGGGTACACCTTTAATGAAAATTAGGCGATTTATTTCAAAACTTGTAAGAGATCTAGACCCAGATCGACAGAATTTAGACTTGAAATTAATATTACGAAAAAATTTAACGTTTGTTGATTTAAGATTTCATTACGTTTCAGATTCACTGCTAGTTGAGTTTGTGATTTAAGCGTAGTCGTAAATTGCGATATTTCAATTTGTTAATAAATGTATTAACAAATTTTTATGCGAATTCAGAAATAATCTGATTATAGGCTGCCTCGGTAAGATTTCCGTTGCAACTGACAACAAAATCAAATCTGTCATTAAGTTTAGTTTTTCAATTTCTGCATTTAATTTATTACTTTTATCCTGCAATTTGAACTTGAGACTAATTGATGTCAGTAATGCACTCGTAATTTTTAGCTTGAAGGTATGGTAGTAACCATACCGGGAAAACCTACTATTGTCGACAAACCTGCCAGCACAGTTGAAACTGTAACTGAAGACAAAGTGCACACGTAGTACAAAATTTTGGTATTTTTCGCTTTCGTTTTAACTTATAAACAATGCTCCGCCTCTTTTCAAGTATTCTAGTTAAAAACGCTTTCACTTTACTCGAAAGCGATGTACCATCTACTGTGTCTGCCATTTTTATTATGTAAAGCTAATTTCTTAAAGTGTAACGTGACAAAGTTAATAAAATACACAAGCAATAAAAATTTATGTTCATTGAAGGTTTTAATGGTATATTTACTATGGAGACGAAGCGAAACTGTGGGCTTTTTCACTGCGGCGTGTTAATCATAATCATAGTCACATGACAAGTGAATCCAAACTGGGGTTTTCCATAGTCTTAGGCTTGGCTTACGAAAGACAAAAAGTAGAATACTGACTTCCACTTAAATAAAAATGTTTATCTTATATAATAGCAATGAGTAACAAGGTATTCATAAATCGACTAGTTGACTTGATTAAATGTTATAAACCAAATATATGCAAGCATTACATGGAAAGGCTTGCTGATAAACTGCTTGAGACTTTCAAAACGGAACTCAACAATGGCAGTTGTCCCGCATGCGATAAAGATATAAGCCACAACAATGAAAGGGATCGCTCACACCTTTGGACTTGTCATTATTGCAACAGAACGGTATCCATTGGAAATAAACGTAACCATAAAAGATCACTATTATATCAAAAACAAATCGGTGTACCAGAAGGGGAGATTAAGTATAAGTATACGTTTAAATTGTGGACATGTGACATCTGCAATATAACGACGACTAACAATAACAAATTTGCCCATAATAATACTAAATAGCACAAAAAAACTTGCTGCCGAAAAAGCTGCAGTAGAACAGGTCTTACCTTGAGGCCTTTCTGGTTTTACCCTTGAGTTGTCTGAGTTTTCCTAGTCTAGGGTTTTCCGTGGTTTTTGATTTCCACTCAAATAAATCCCTTCACCTAATAAAATGGTACACAGATCTCGCGATATGCAAAATCTAAGCAAACAACGTGTTCTGAATCCGAACGGTCGAAGGATTGCCTTTGATGGTCCTAAGTCAAAGTGGTTGAGGAAAAACGATCATGTGTTGAATGTGGAAACTAATCAATTAGTTTTAGATGGAAATTTTGTACAAACAAGAGTACGAAATCCCAATACAAATAGAGTGGTTTTGAAGGATCGCGCTGCCTGTAGAAAATTATTAAAATCTGGTTATAATTTAAATAGTACAGAAACTGAGCTAGAACAAGATTATAATTATGTGTCTCCAGTCAAAGTAGAGAATCCTGACACTGGTCGTTCAATCCGTAAAGACGGTCGAACTTTTAAGCAATTAGTAAAGACCTATCCGTACAGTGAAGAGAGACGTACATTTATAACGTCAATTTTTGATCCTAAACTTCGCACAGAAATCAAGCTAAATAGTAGCATTTTTAATAAAAGGGTGGAAACTGGCTATTTATATGATAAGGAACGTAATGATTTACTAATGCCCAGTAGACGATCTGAATCTGCTTTTGGAAAGTCTGTTGTCACTTATGATGTGGCAATACAAAACGATGACCCCCTAGTACAATTCAATAAGCTGGAAAGACGAGTTGAAGCACTGATACAACGAAATTTAAGGAAACATAATTCTGTTAAGATTGTGAATGGGATGGACATAAATTTCAGTAAAGACAGCGGTGAAGGTGAATATAGGCATATTAATGCTTATGTATATCCTAAAGCCTACACAATAAATAACAGAGATGAAATTAGAAGAGCTATGAGCAGTCAGCGTGCTGACTTGGCAAGTCGAATTGATAGATTCACGAATAACGGATCAGGGTGTACAGCTGCAGATGTTGGGCGACATTTTCTCGCAGTCTGGGTATACCAACCTTTAGCTGCTAGAACTTATGTCCCACTTCCAGATTGGATCCAAAACAAAAAGGCAACAATAAATATAAAGAATGACGATGACAAGTGTTTCACTTATTGTCTAGGGAGAGTTCTTGACCCGAATCCAGAAAAACATCACTTGGAAAATGTTAGCAAACATATGAAAAATGTTTGTGAAGAACTTGGATTAAATGACATTAAAGTTCCAGTATCTCTACGGGATATTCCCAAGATTGAAGTGAAATATAAAGTTTCCATTAACATCTACGGTCATACTGAAGAAAATTTTACTGTTATCAGAAATTCAGACAAGAGTTTTGAAAGACATGCTGATTTACTGTACACTGAAAGCAACGATAAGCAGCATTATGTGTGGATAAAATGCTTTGATAAAATGATGCTGAGAATAAATAAAGACAACAATAAAAAATACTTTTGCAAAACTTGTCTACAACATATCTCTAGTGATAGTATTCTGAACCAGCATAGAGAGAATTGCGTACTAGTAAATGGTGATCAAGCTATTCTAAGTATTTTAAACACTTAAATTTTAATAATTGCAATTATAGTTTATTTCTCTTTCATAGTCACCCTAGTTCTTATTTTGAAGAATTCACGAATTTTTGTTGGTGATTATAGTATTGATCATCATCAGTAATCAATATGAGTTTTACGACTTTTAGTGTGCTTACCACAATGGCACCAACAATGCTGCTAGTATACTTGTCCATTGATTTGCTAACTTTTGTTATTCTGAAGGTAAACTTAATTCTCTAAGAACTATAACTTTAGTTTGCGACATTACGGATCATTTTGCAAATTTTGCCATTATCAATGCTAAAAATGAAACGAAAAAATTTCTCAAAAAGACCTCTGACTAGAATCTACACTATCCTTTATAACCAAAAACACAAACAGTTTTTACAATAAAGGTCGTAACGAGTTGACAGATGTTCAAAAATTTACACAACTTGACCAACAGCAAATTATTCCAAATAAGCAAAAATTTCGGAATATTTTTAAATATCATTAATATTGGTAGCGCTATAAATTTCCGGATATGACTGGATTGGCTCCAGTCATATCCAGAAATCTATAGTAAGAAATTTACAGAATATAATACAGGCATTAACGTGTTCTCTACTACAACAAAAGAGAACATGCCAGAGGATGCAATCGTTTCTTTTTAAAACGAGACAAATATGTGCTGACATGTATTTAATTGACAAAGTTATTGAAATTTTAATGCAGGCCCAACTTTATCACTAGGCTCACGTGTGCTAGGCGAAACAGCTCCTATTAACTGTATTTAGTAATGACTATAACTGCGTGCAGATTATCTGCATGCATCACATGCGTTGAAATTTCAATAGCTTTGTTAATTGTGAACATAGCACCCTATCCCCACTTTAGGCGTGCACTTGACTGAGGGCCCTTTTCTAGTTGTATGCCATATTATCATCGAGAGAATTAAGCTGAAAGAGGATGTGGGTCCTTTTCTTTCTTCGGCGTCTGCTTAGTTGCCTTATACGACCAGTGCAGTTTTCTTCGTTTTGTATATTCTAAAGTGCACCGGACATAAAACGGCTACGTTGCCTATAGCTAAGGAAAAACTAAGGCTTCTGAAGTGGTTTCCCGCCTCCTTCCTTAGCTTTTGCTTAATCGACTCTTACGACATGTGAAATTAAGGGTTGATCTATTCTTCAATGTCCTGGACCTAAACCGGGAAAGATAGATGATAAAATATATTAAAGTATTTGCAAAGTAAAGTATTTGTAAAGTAAAGGTTTGAATCGTAAATTACATCAGCGCTACGTGGTTAAATGATAGAACTCCGGAGTTTTCCCTGCAACGATTATTTTCTCTCTACATGTATATGAAAAAACAACAATTTATCCTCAAATATAATATGTATCACTTACCGCCAAACTCGCCTTTTCCTATACGATCTCCAATGCGTATGTCCGAAATTTGTATACGCCAATCGGAGAGTCTGAAGTAATCATGCTTGGCGTCTGTGCTATCTTTATCCACAGGTCGTACAAGCTGAGTACATAACCCATCTGCATCTTGATGGTAATGCTTGAAAGTAAACACGCATTATAGTGAAATGATCAACTACGTTGATATCTATCACTTTTAATACCACATGTTTAAACCGTTAGGCAATTTATTCCATTTTCCGTGTAACCAGTTCAGTAAATGTCCGAGATTTTACTCTCAGATCAGCGCAAAAGAAATCTCGGAATATCTTAGAATAAATTACAAGCAATTCAATAAGTTATCTGAACAGATATGGTTAAAAAATAGGCAGCAGTGAAGCAAACAGCCAAAATAGTGCAATTCGTCCGTTTTGTGCAATAAAGGCGTGCTTGACAAATTAGAGTTCTGAGATAATCGACATTTTATATTACTCCCGGTCTATTTCTCCTGCTTTCGATAACTCCTGCTGAACTTCGATAATTGCCTTTCATAAGTATTCAGTCTAAGGAAAGGTAATAGTGGAATGGAGGTTATGTGCTGGTTTCAGTTCAAGCATATTGAGTGGAAAAGAAAAATCAAAGAGAAAAGCTTTTAACGGCCTATGAAACTGGTACTGATAAATAAGGAAAAACTAATGAGGAGAAGAGAATGGGATGCACGAAGATAAAGGAATAGAATTCCACATCAGTGGAGCAGCATGCTTGAAAGAGCACTTGGACAGGTTGCTGCGAGAAAGAATGCTTGGCCTCTAGAGTAATTAACTTAGAGGACCCATTAGACGACTGCATGTAAATAGGTTGACTCACTTGTAATAAGTGAGACATGTAGTATTTTAAAAGGGGTGGTGATTGACTTGTAAGAAAGTCTGTCTTGTAAATAATACCTTCCCTAAGGATTTGACGACTGCAGATGCATGCGAGTATTTGGAGCTACCGAAGATGGCACGTGCAAAGGAATTCTAAATGAATTGCAACCTGTTAATAATAAAGGTTCTATAATTAAGGTTCTATAATTAAGGTTCTATAATAGTCTCGCATCTTTGATTGCACGAAAGCGTAGAAGCGATTTCAACAATCGTAAAAGCAGTTTCAAAAGAAAGTTACGCCTAAACAGTCGTCATCGTGTAGTGATTTGACACCTGTTAGTGCGGATTCTGCAAGAGACGTCCCTGAAATTGCCCTATGGCGAGGAAACAGACGTTAAATTCTTATTGACTGATTGATTGATTACGTACGACAAAACTCATCAAGCCTTAAATTCTATATAAAATACAATTGTGTTTATGTAGCTTCATAACATAAACTTTTAATACAATTATTTATTTTCAGACATATATTTTTTATATTTTATATTTTAGACGATTAGTGCAAAACCAGGAGTGAACTAGAATTGAGTTAAAAAATATCATCTCAGAGCTTGTTTAGTAATCCTATCAATAGCAAAATACGGTCTGTTTCTACTAACATCTACGAGCTGCCTTAAATTCTGAAACAAAACTTCTTCATCGATGGTTAGCAGTCCATTTCTTGTTTGGATTCTGTAATGCTCAACAATTCCCTGGAAGCACACACAGAGTGTATAGTCCCCGGGAAAACTTGTACTCTCACGAACTAAAAATAGTCCATCCAAACGAGGTAATAAAAGTTCTTCTGCCTCTTCTCTGGATATCTTACCGTGCATCCAACTGCGATATAAATATTCAAAAATTTGTGGGTTATTATTTCCTTATTTTAAGTTATACATTAACAAAATTAAACAGAAACACCATTTAATATCTGACGCTAATATGTCACAACAGTCACATGTTATAGACTGTTAGCCAAAGTTGTTCAATTACGACACTGGTCAGATGTTTGAAAAATAATCACTATAATTTACTCCTTCTATCAAAAATGAGAACACTTCAGAAAGAGAGAGTAAATTATAAATTTTATAATCTACATGTACGCTGGATTTTTATGACAGATATTCCTGATTGTCCTTACAGAAGGGAATAACAAGCTGATCGATGCTCTGGGAATTTACAGAACATCACCAGCAAGCAATTCTTCCAATACTCGTATGTGGACATGTAACGTTCTGTGCTCAAATATATTGAGTAGTAGTATTTGATTATAATATTTTGGTTTAAAGTATAGTATATAAGTATCTTAGTTATTATATTGTTTAAAATTTAGGATTGCAATGGCGTGATAAGCTGGTACGAGTAGAACAGGTGACAGGAGTAGGCGGAGTTAAGAGGTGTTGTTGAGAGTTGAGGTGAGGAGGTACAAGAGAGAGGTAGAGAAGTGTGGATCAGGTCTCCACGTGTATTTCCAGAAAGGAAGTGATAAGACGTGACAAAAAGTAGCCCAGTCTGTTCAGAACGGCAGTGGATATT